>JAVYIG010015461.1:0-35850 GCA_035222895.1 Strongylocentrotus droebachiensis
CGCAGAGCAAAAAATTAAATCTTATAAAGACGAAAAACCCAATCCTGATGGGGTTCAATAGTAAGCACATTCTCATAACAGAAGACTGAAAAAACCTTTCATAAGTAACATAATTATGACATCTATAAATGCGAGCGAGCGTATAGCGAGCGATCTTTGGGGGATATTGCTTTTAGTCGCTTGAAATTAGGGGCAATTAATGATGAGAGGAAAAGGGGACACTTATCGAAACTCGGATGACACTTATTACGAAAGAAAAGGAGTACGTGTCAAAGTACAACGGGTAATAATTATCAGAGGTGAAAATGGGGACACTTCTTACACCTTAAAAAGGGGCACTCACCAGGGATGAAAAAGACACTTATGACTTTGTTATGAGAATGAAAAAGGGGCACTAATATTAAAGGGAAATGTGCATTTGTTGAAAGAAAAGGGGGCACTTATGAGAATATGAAAAAGGACTATTTGCATTGGGGAAAAGGTGCATTTATGAGAAGGGAAAAAGGGCTCTTTTTTAATGGGGGCACTTATCATAAAGAAAAGGGGCACTTATTAGAAAGGAAAGGGGGGCACATGTGAAAATATAAGGTGCGCTTATCCGAGTTTAAAAGAGGTAGTTATTAAAAGGGGGAAGGGGCAATTGTCAAAGTAAAAGGGGCACCTCTCAGATTTAAAAAAAGGCAATTATTAGAGGTGAATAGGTCGCTTATCAAAAGTGAAAAGGGGCGCTTCTCGTACCTGAAAAGGGGCACTTACTTGAGATTAAAAAGGGCACTTATGAGAATGGAAAATGGACACTTATTGCAAAGAAAAATGGGAACTTGTCGAAGGAAAAGGGGTACGTGTCAAAATAAAAGGGGCACTTATCAGAGATGGAAAGGGGAAGGGTAAATTTAACAAATTAATAGGGGCACTTGTAAAAGTAAAAGGGGCACCGTCTTACAAAACTAAAGGGGCACTTTTCCTATGTAAAAAGGGGCACTTTTGGGGTTCTTGAAAAAGTGGGGGCACTGTGCCCCCCGGGTGCGCCGCCTCTGCATGTTGGGAGTGACCCCCCCCCCCTGCTGGACCTCCGATCCATCCCTCCTCCCCGCCGCCGACGGCAATCATCTAATCAGGCATGCACAAGTTACGCTTTCATTGCTGAAGTTAGAGACTAATAATGGACATGCAGCAGAGCCGTGATCGACATTATCCCAATCGAATCTTGCTCGCAGTTGTGGAAACGAAACCTCTCTCTCTCTCTCTCTCTCTGAAACCTCTCTCTGTCTCTCTCTCTCTCTCTCTCTCTCTGAAACCCCTCTCTCTCTCTCTCTCTCTCTCTCTCTCTCTCTCTCTCTCTCTCTCCCTCCCTCTCTCTCTCTTTACACTCGTTTTGAGGAAATAATAGATGTGCTAACTGGTATGCAGGTTCAGCTGAAATAGAAATATAGTGAACCCGCTAGCCAGGGGCGGACATTATACGAGCGAGCTTAGCGACCGAGCTAGAAGGTTTTTGCATTTTATTAGTCTAAACGCTGCACTCTTGGGCCCTCCAGAGCCTAATAGTGTGTTGCAGTCTTTTGTCCGTATTTGATATACAATTTTTTGTCTGCACTTTTTCAAATGGGGGACGACCCCCCCCCCCCCTGAACAAATTGAGTCCCCTGGGATCGCCGCCCCTCTTGTCTACATTATCTTTTTTTTATTCTCCACAAGATCCCGGTAAAGATACATACTATAGCAGATTGGTTGGGGCGGTTGCCAAATCAATAGGCACGCACTACACCTAAAATAAATAAATAATAAGACTCCAAATCATCTTAATAGTCTCAGATTCAGTCTTTAAACACAAAGGTGTCCCTTTAAAATAATTTGATTCGGCGGCTTTGTCCGTGACTAGTCAGTTCCAGCCGAGCCAATGGTTGAGTTTCAAGAAAATCAATGTTTTTTTAAGATGAAAGTTATATTGGTATCATAAAACGGCAATAAACCTTAATTATCCTGCATAATAATGATCAATAACAAAACAAAAAAATGAGAAGAAAATACATATCAAATACCACGAAGGTTATAATTAAAGTAAGAACTCTGGTAATCCAAAATCCAAATCATGTAATAATAATAATAATAAAAAAACAACAATAAAAACGTTACTTATAAAGCGCTTACCACCGAAGTCTCTAAGCGCTAATACAACACAGCACAATATATTGTTCCTAGCAATGGCGAATCTAACATAAGTAAATTACTCTCTAATCAATGGCAAGCAAAGAGGAATTTCCAGGTGCCTTTTGGGGTAAAACAAAATTACTGCCCAGAGTGCATGGGAATGATTTTGTTGTGGATGTATTTACTGTCCCTTTTGCAAATGAAAAGGTTAAATTCCAATGGCATTTGAAAAAAAAATACTAATATAGAACTATCCTTAAAAAAATGGGGCTTGAAAATGTCTTTAAGTGGGAAAATAACGACTATTGGTTGTCAAATCGACTTAGGAGCTATAGAGCCAATAAGTAATAGGCTTGATTTTCAGACCATTGTTACCACATGGTCGTATGTTTTATGCTGCGCAAAGATTCAATCAGTTTAATTTTGGCCATTACAAGAAGTGGGTTATTGATGTAGACAAATCATTTACAGCTCATTTTATGTATGTTATTACCAAAGAAGAAGACAAAGACAGTCAGTCACTCAATACTGACAATAGTGTCTGACAGTGAAGTCTAGCAAGTAAACGGGTTTTCTTGCATATAATTTGAATATAAGGACACTGCTAATGTTTAAATTTCATAGATAGGATATACATGACATATTCATAATTCCTGCAAAGTTCTACATAATTTGAGGTTGGCTGCAAAAGGGACATAGTATCTTTAAGGTATGACTGATTTGTTTTGTCTTAATTAGGGCGCGTGCCCGGCCACACTCCACATCGCAAAAGGAGACAATGCATTTAGGTCTTCTTTTTGATAGCTTTCCGATGTAGCCTATATAGGTCTAAAATCAAATTATGCACAATAAAACATCATTGAATGCAGGGGCGGCCGAGCGACTTCCAAAGTGGGGGGGGGGGGGGGCAACAAAAAAGGGCACTTTCTGGAGAAAAAAAAGGGCACCTACATTGGAAATCTCAAAGCGAAAATATACAATTTTTTAGACATTCGTATATACCCCTACATTGTGATTACATTATCAGGGATGATTTCATTATTTGTTTCTCTTCATACATCATACAATATATCACTTAAGCATCATACTGTACAGTTGGGTGTGATGTCTGAATATGCATTTACGAGCGAGCGAAGCGAGCGAGACAAATTTTAAAGATATGTGAGGTCGCAGTGCGAAAAATTACATCTTATAAAGAGGAAAAAAGCCAATCGTGATGGGGTTCTAAGCACATTCTCATAACGGAAGACTGAAACGACCTTTGAGAAGTAACATAATTATATCATCTTTAAATGCGAGCGAGCGCAGCGAGCGAACTGTGGGGGAAATTGCTCTTAGTCGCTTTAAATAAGGGGGCACGATTAATGATTATATGAAAAGGGGGCAATTATCGAAAGGGATAAGACACTTATTAGAAAAGAAAAGGAGCACGTGTCAAAGTACAAAGGATAATTATAAGAGGTGAAAATGAGGCATTTTTTTTCACCTGAAAAGAGGCACTCACCAGTGATGAAAAAGAGGCGTTTACGAAAATGGGAAATAGGCATTTGTTGACGGAAAAGGGGCACCCATCAGATTTTGATAGGGGCATTTATAAGAGGTGAAAAGGGGATAGGTCCCCTTATTAGAAAGGAAAAGGGGCACGTATCATTATTAAAAGGGGAATTATTAGAGGTGAAAAGGGGCACCGTTCAGATTTTTTAAAAGGGGGGCAGTTATAAGAAGGGGAGGAAGCTCTTTCTTTTTAATGGGGGCACTTATCATAAGGAAAAGGGGTACTTATTAGAAAGGGAAAGAGGTAGTTATGAGAAGGGGAAGGAGCTCTCTCTTTTTAATGGGTGCACTTATCATAAGGAAAAGGGGCACTTATTAGAAAATAAAAGGGGCACATGTTAAAATGAAAGGTGTGCTCATCCGAGTTTAAAAAAGGGGTAGTTATTAAAAGGAGAAGGGGCACTTCTTACAAAGGAAAAAAGGGGTAGTTGTCAAAGTAAAAGGAGCACCTCTCAGTTTTTAATAGGGCAATTATCAGAGGTGAAGGGGGGCACTAATCAAAAGTGAAAAGGGGCACTTCTCGTACCTGAAAAGAGGCATAGAGATTAAAAATGGCACTTATTCAAGATAATTTCAAGATTTATGAGAATGGAAAATGGACACTTATTGCAAAGGAAATGGGAACATGTCGAAGGAAAAGGGGCACGTGTCAAAAATAAAAAGGGCACTCGTCAGAGGTGAAAAGGAGGAAGGGGCACGTTTACTAAGTAATAGGGGCACTTGTCAAAGTAAAAGGGGCACTTCTTACAAAATAAAAGGGGCACTTTTCCTATGTAAAAAGGGGCACTTTTGGGGTATCTGAAAAAGTAGGGGGGTGGGCAATGTGCCCCCCTTGCCCCCCGTGAGGGCCGCCTCTGATTGAATGTTTAAGAGGAAGTCCACACATTTCGAAGCCCCCGCCATGCATGCGACCTGTCCGACAAAGCCTGACTGAAGAGTCTTCTCTTTATCTCAAACTTATAAATCGTTAGATAATAGAAATTAGAGAGTGAGAAAATTGAAAATTTGTAAATGAAATTTGAATATCACAGCCATTAGTCATTTGTTTTTTGTCATGACAGTATGGGACGATGCATAATTTGCTGAGTTTTCTTGTTTGTTTGTCGCCAACATCTTGACATTGCAGGTCAATTTAACCAATATAGACTATGGTCCAAAAAATAATAAATTTCTTATGAAATATAATCGGCTCAATTCGGAACATACGAGGTTTGGCCGTTATACCCCCCCCCCCCCTCACCCCACCCCCTCACCCCACCACCCCCTATAGCTCCCGCTGAAATGTAACACACGTTTCAGCGGTACGGTCTGATTAGCGAGCAACGTTCACACTGGGCGCGCGTACGCGTGCGAAAACGACTTCAATTTTTAACCTCTAACTTCATCAATTGTCATGTCTCTGACATTTTGTTTGAGTAATTTATGGGGACATTTGACAGGCTTGAAGTGGCTCTAATAATCGTAATTTTCGAGATTTTCTGACTTGAAATAATCATGGAGGGGGAAGCTGAAGCACCTATCACTGAAGAAGAGAGAAAAATTGTCCAGGAATTCAACTATTTACACGAGAAATCGAAGCAGCTGTTCAATGGATTGAGGTGAGATTATTTTTTCTGTCTACCACGTAGTCCCACTCTGATATTGCTGTGTGTGCTGTGAATCAGACAATCTGATCACGAATTGTTTGAAATTTGAATGAAAGTGAATGCGTCTGTGTTGGTATGTATGTATGTGTATGGTAAACAGAGGAAGGACAAGTTGGAAAAAGCAGTGTGAAAGTACTAGAAGAAGAGTGTATTGAAAGGAGGAGGTGAAAAAGAAAGGCAACAAATAATGAGATTTGAGATTAATAATGAGTAGGTCTACGACTAGCGACTATGAATGATGTATGAGAGAGAAGAAAGGAGGTAAGAAAAGAAGTAGAAAAAGAAGTTAGAAGAGAGAGGAGAAGGAGAAGGAGAAGAAGAAAGAAAAGAAGTTAGAAAAAGAGGAGGAGGAGAAGGAGAAGGAGAAGAAGAAGAGATGAAGAAGAAGAAGAAGAGATGAAGAAGAGGAAGAAGAAGAAAAGATGAAAGAGAAGGAGTATAAGAAATGAAACAGGAGGAGGCCGGAGGAGGAGTATAAGAAGGGTAGGCACAGAAGAGAAGAAGAAAACAACAGAGAAGAAGAGGAAATGATGCAGAAGGAGATAGAGGAGAAGAAGAAGAACAAGCATAAGAATGAGCAGAATAAGAAGAAGAATTAAAAAAAGAATTTCTCATACTTCTTTTTTTTTAAATCCATTACTGTTCATGCATTATTGATTATATGTAGTATTATGTACCAGTATTGAATACATGTAGAACCATATTATGGCTTATTTTCCTAACTCTTGTTTACTAAATAAAGTGGTATACATTGTACATGTATGTATATATAGACAAACATGTATGCAAAACGAAAACTATGCGCAGTTCCACAGATAAATTATTGTTTCAGATTCCCCATGGCAAAACTAAAATAACTCTTGGGGACCCTGCTTTTGCTATTGCTGCCCCCAAACTATGGAATAGCTTGCCAATAGAAATATGAAGCACTCCATCTCTCCATTTACCGTACATGTAGGTGGCTAGGCCTAGGTGCCTCTGTAAAGTGGGGCATAATTTAACATTTATAATGTACATGTACATGTACAACTATGTGTATTGAAAATGAAATGGTAATCACTGTAATGAATGCAATTAACTATTTGCAAAGCTTAAAGGAAACTTCCAATGTACAATAGACATGTAAATACTGATGTAAATATTGATGCATCTTTGACAGTTGACAAATATAAGATGGTAGTAATTAACAAAGTAAATGGAAACAATATAACTGATCTGTGCACTACATGTGGTGGATATGAATTTGAAGGGAATGCCTACTTAGCCATTTGGAAATGTCACTAGAAAAGACACAAGAATAACAAAATTATAATCGAGGAACAGTCCTTTCAATAGGAAAGAGAGACATTTGTCAAGGTGAGGAGAATACTTTAATACAGACTCTCAGTATTTCTTTTTGAAAATTTGAAAAGAAAACTTCTTGTTTTCTGATGAACTGAAAGCCTAATTTTACCCTTTTCCTTCTTTTATGATTTTAGGGACTTGCCACAGTATGGACACAAGCAGTGGCAATCTTACTTTGCCAGAACCTTTGATGTCTACACCAAATTGTGGAAGTTTCAGCAGCAAAATAGGTAAGTTGTTTAATCAATTTTAGAATTGAATTGAAAAGGAAGTTTGAGTTTTAGTAACTTTTAATAGTAAGGGGAAAGTTTAATCATGGAATCGTGGCAATTCTGTGCACTGCATATTGTGGATAAAAAACTGAGAGGAATACATAATACAATGTAGTAGCCAAGTAAATAATCTCATGTGGTAATTACTGATTACCATACAGCATTGATTCAACACATAGCTGCTATTAGCAAATTAGTTGAAACTATCTGTATTGAATAATATATTTTATTTTAGATAAACATGTTTCTATGTGAAAATGTGAAAATTGCTTATTGTTTATGATAAAAATCATGTTCACTGTTTGCCAACATAGCAATAACTGCATAAAAGATTGAATCCATTTACAGGGATGCTGTAATAAATCATTCAATAGATTCAGCAGTTCAGAATCCAAACTGAATTCCAATGAAGAGAATCCTTGCACATGCCCCCTGTGCCCCCCCCCCCCCCAGATCCGCCACTGGATACATTTTGGCCACTCGGCAGTGTAGTACAAAGACAAATTTTAACATCATGTAAATTACATTTCATCATGATGTATGTTAATGAGCATGTATTTTTTTAAACTTTAAATAATCTTTTTCCATCTACATGAATATAGAGGACTGCATGTAGTATTGTCTTTACCAGTGTAAAATGCCTTTTATTAATGAGAGATATGAGATTATTTGTAACCCTGCAAAATTTCTATGTATCCTCTTTCTTGTTTGGTTTCTTTTTACCAGAGATTGCTATTTTTACATTTTTAATTAGAGAGAGAGAGAGAGAGAGAGAGAGCGCGATTTCTGGGGACACATACATGTAGCTCGCTGCTCCCTGGCAACTTAGACAATTGTATAGTTATCCAAATTCAAAATTTGTTTGTCATTTACAAATTCCCATTAAAAAAAATACTTACAGTATGATAGTTTAGTGAGATTTTATTTTTTGTAATCCGGGTTATTGATGTAAGACTTAATGGTGCCTGATTTTAGGCAGTCATTGACATTGACGGAGCCGTTAATGCTGAACCCTCTTTATTGTGATTGAAAGAAGCTTAATTCATATTTATTACAGTAGCTGCCAATTCAAAGAATTTAAATAGGTAGTGATCATTGCTTTACTTGTAATTCAAAAAGAATTTCCATTCCATTTTACAGCCACTTGTAAACATTTTTTTTATCATTATCGCCTATTTTCCTGTTTTTGTCTAATATATATTTTAAAATATTGCAAGTATTTTTGCTATTGGTAACATTAATTGATAGAATCATATGGGGCCAGTCACCACGAAATGAGTCCAGTGTCGCATTAGGCTCAATCGTAGTAATAGCGATGTATAGTGTGTATGTACTGAAAATTGACCCACCTACCACATTTAAGATTTTTCCAAAAATCGACTTATTCAATTCTTTGTTTGTTGAAAGTTTCATTGAAATCGAATGATGGGAAGTGTGTTGTTGCTATGTTGTTGACCAGACTATAATATGTTACGCATCATTAACTTTACACCTAATTATCTCAAAACTGGGTAATCCCATTGTTTATAAAGTCCAATTAGGTTTTTGTTCATATTTCTGGATATAATTTATCAATTTTAATGTGTGACCCCTTAATTTAAAGCTTACTTAATGTAGATTCATATAATACTTCAAAACAGGAATAAAAATTTTGACCAACTGGACTCATTTCGTGGTGACAGGCCCCATATCATGATTTTAAAAAATCAGCTTGAATGGATGGGCCATTTTCATAATGTAAGAAAATTCAATGCATACTGTTTCGTCTTAATTTGTTGTGAAGTGCCTAGCTAGTCTTACTACATGACACGTGTACATGTAGCTATGGATATTTTTGTACACCTGTAACAAATACCCTAGTCAGAATGTAAATTACATTTTACATACATTGTACTGTACATTACTTGTTGTTTGGTAGGGCCAGCTGTAATGTTTGTCCTACCTAGCAACAACCAATGTATGCAGTGCGCATTCCGACTATTGAAATATAATGATATCATGTACATGTATAACAAGTGAATGTAATAGCTTGTTGCGAAGTTAACTTGTATAACTTTGAATACATTTTGAAATGGCTTATTGTGGTAGACTCTCCATGTAACTGTTTGCTACTACTATATGTGTACATCTTAACATATACTTTATGCTTTATGAACATGAGCACGAGTGGAATGATATTGAAGCTATCAGTATGGACTGAAAAATGGTGACAATTCCAGACTAATGTAATAACCTCATCATACATCAGCACATGCCTGTCAAATTTTTGATGAGCAACAACCCAAATGGCTTAAGCAGAACTCTGAATTTTTTGTATTACGGTAGTCAATATCAAATGAGCATTCCCTGCCCGTGGAATATGATATTAGATTGACAAGCACATCGTTATCATAACTTGGAACACTTCTAGTTGAACTGCCATTCTAGATTTGTGTGCATATATATCAAGCAACATGTACATGTCATCACTTCAATTCAAACCTGTGTTCTGTCCGTATGTATTTTTTATTATCTTTTTTTATGATTGAGTATTTTGTTACTGCAGTTTTCACATGAACCGAATGTGTCTGAGCACTTTAATGTTTAAAATGATTAGAGTTTCAGGGGGAAAAATCCACAATTTTCATTTAATAGAGTATGGACAGAGTTTTTAAATTTAAAGATAGCTGACCCCAGAGCCAGTAATAAATCGGGGGAACAATCAAACTCTGTCACTCATAATATAGAGCACACATTAACGCTAATTACTGTAGATTTAAAGAAAAAGCAAAATTCTGTAGCCAGCTTCAAATAAGTTGAATGTTTACTAATATATTTTACTGCATTTCAAAACCTACATGTACAGTGATGTACACATAATTTGCACAATATTTTTTTAACTTTTAGGCAAACTTTGGATCTGAGATATGGCTTGAAAAGATGGCAGATTGGAGAGATTGCATCCAAGATTGGTCAACTGTATTACCACTACTAGTAAGTCTGTAATTATGATACTGTAAGTTATTATAATGCATTAGATTAACTTTATTATTACATGTACTAGACATTTTTTCTTCTTCAGAGCATTGAGTTGTTTTGTAAACCATTGGTATATTTTAGTGTTGTTGAAGATTATTCGAAATTAACATGACTTTTGTAACATTTGAGAGAATTGATACAACTTAAAAAGCATTGAGCAATTACTGTGCAGTGTGCACAATTTTTCCAAGGGGGCTGCCGTCTCCTGCCTAAAAAGATATAGTGAGTGAATGAAGCACCTCTGCAAGAATCTTCAGCAGTAAAGGAGGCAGATTATCTTGAAGAAGAATAATAATTTGTAATTCTCTTCTTGCGGTAACAGTCAATGATGATGAACACCATTTGTATTTCTTAATTTTATTATGCCATTAATAGTTATATAGCAAGATATGCAAATTTGATACAAAGAGATCTTCTCGTTGACCAAATGAGGTGATGATTGACCCCTCCCCTCCCACTGTTTACAGTATTATATTGGTGCCTGGTGGGGAGATGAAATATTATCTGGCTGGAAATATTTGATTGAGTCCAAAGTGCATACAGGGACCTTGTCTTCAAGTACAGTGCAAAAGACAATGCAGTAATAGTGATCAATGTCATTTGTTTAGTTTGTTGTAAATGGATTTTTTATTGTTGTAGATAAAAAATTGATTAGAGAGATGATTAATGCTACACAGTTGAGGAATAGCTTCAAACACAGACATACTAAAGCTTTCTGTCTTGCACTCATCATAGTAAATGGCAACAATAAATGGAATGCAGAAACCAGAAAGTCTAAATTGATTAATGTTATCATCATATTTATAATGTGACAATCTTTGCATTTTTTAAGGCCAAACAATCTGTAACATATGTTTTGTAACAAATATTAAAATATGAACAAATTCATCATCGACGCCTAAAAGGGTCTGTAATCAAACAGCTGTTTTCAAGCATATGCACTATGCAGTGGTTTTTTCGTACTGTACAATTTGTAATACCTCAGTCCTAGTGACAAACTTCATATGGAGAAGGAAAAAAAATCAATTTGTAACCACGGGCCTGTGTTGGTATAGTGTCGCTCTTCTATTGATTTTTCCTCTTGACTTGTAAATGTCACTTTGGTGCCTTGCTGCCGTTTTAGGTAGCACAGTATATTTAGAGTGCAGGTATCAAATATGTATTTATGATTGACTTTAGTTACTATGGCAACTGCACATTCATGCGTTTATGCTTATAAATGTCTTTTTAACACCCTATAGAATGTTAAACTGTTTATGTTCCTCTTTAGGTGATTATCAAGTTGATCAAATTTATCAGTTAATAATGTTGGATCTTGAAAGTTAAATAGATGACCATCTCTGTTGATAGAAATATTATCCCTTTTATAAATATCAAAAATTAATCATGCCATCAGTAATTGAAATTTGATATTTGATGTACATGTACAACACATATAACAAAATCACATCCGGAAAACCAATCAACAAACCACACAAGCAAACACAAACAAAAGAAACATGCAAACAAAAAAGGAGAGAAGATTACATGTACAGGTGTATATACGCAGTTTAGAATGTTACCGGTAGTTCTGATTTTTTCCACATCATTTCCATCCTGTTAGAAAATAATAAACAAAAGCTTGATACATTTCTTATGTATGATTAATGTGGTCCTTTTGTGATAGCAATCATTGCACACATCAAATACCATCTGTCTACATGCACTGTGTATACTACAGACAGACAGCACTTGCAAAAGGATGCTCTCCCCTGCTTTGATCACCATAGCAACCACCTCCGGGAGATTCCAACTCAGAGGAAGAGCTTGACACCATGATTGATATCCATAAATATCCCCTTGTTAACTGTCAGCTAGCCAGTTAGCTGAATTGCTTTGTTTTAAGTACCATCATCAGGAAATTTATGTGCCCACAGCAGCTGTGTTTGGGAAGTGCATGTAAAACATGCTATTTTAAAGCTCCTTATCAACAATACATCCTGTAGTTTTTATTGATCGTGTAGACAGAGAAGGCCATTTTCAAATCATCATAATTTCAACAATATGAAAGAATGAAATATATATTTTTGTTCACAATTTTTTTTTCTGAAAGCTTTTTACTTATGAAGTACATTTTTCTGATGTTGGATTTTTTTTCGGGGGCATCACTTTTCATTCATTTTTAAAAGAACATATATATAATGATATTGTATTAAGTATCTACACACAGTCACACGTGTACCGGTATTCTTAATGTGCATCTGCGAGACCTTCAGGTACAATCTGTTGAGTATATATTTATTTATTTATTTATTTATTTCTGATCTTTTGACAGGGTAGCCCATTCACCAGCAAGTAGTGGTCTTCCATGGGGCCCTGAATGAACATATTTACATCGTTTATAACATTTATACAGAACAGTTACAAAAATAATACTCGTTTGCAAAATTAACATATATCATTAACCTAGTAAGCAGTAATGTCAATAGGAAAATATTAATTAAGTCGCAATTATGTGAATAAGACATGTAAATATTACAGAACATGCACGTAGTGTATGTACGGCTGAGCCATTCACAAATTACAACTTTGTTTAAACAATCTCTTAAATGAATTGACAGAGGAAGCCGTTCTCAACGAATTATCTAGCTTATTCCATTCAAATATGGAAGAAACAATTGGGCTACACTTATAACAATCAGTGTGAAATCTAGGCACACGTAAACATCCACTGTCTATTTGCCTTGTATGATGCTCATGTACATCATTAGGATTGATTAAGCCTACCTGAAGGTAAGAGGGTGCTAAGTTATGAACGCATTTATATATCATCATAACGCGACTTAACTCAAACCGCTTGTCTAGTGTCATCCATTTAAGACTTGTGAACAAATCAGCCGACGGTGTGTCATATGTCTTGTTCAATATTATTCTTGCGGCCCTCTTTTGAATTTTTTGCAGCTTAGTTGTATGAGAATGAAATCGGTTCGACCATACAACAGAGCAGTAATCTAATCGTGGCAACACTAGACTGTTATAAAGTAACTTTAAGGATTTTTGAGGCAAAAAACTCTTTGCTCTCTTTATCATGCTAATGTTTTTCTGGGTAAGTTTACTTACGTTTTCGATTTGTTTAGACCATTTCAATTCTTCATCTATCAAAAGTCCTAAGCATTTGGTGAATTGAACTCTTTTTATCAAATTGCCGTTTAATGAAATGGTGAAAGATTCAATTTTCTTGAGATTAGCAGGAGAGCCTATTAACATGACACAAGTTTTTTCAGTGTTAAGAACAAGACGATTTTTCTTAATCCATGCCATGACTCTGTTTAACGCAATATACACTGGTATGTGTACACTGACTGCATTAATATTTCAAGGATGGATGGCAAGGGCATGATTGGTATAATTAAGGAAACTGCATGAATCGATGCACATATTCCCTAAGGATTAATGTATGTACAATATCATTTTTTATGTAATTGTAATTTACCTAGATGGAGGTACATTAATAACATAAGTATGTCATATTATAACAATTTCATAAATACCAAGTCATATTTTGGTAAGCATGTAATTTATCATTTAAAAAATTGTTTTCAGATAGCAATTATAAATCCTGATGTGCATGTATAACCTATCAACCATCATGTAGGCTGTTTTGTAGGAAGAAATAAGTTAATAAAAAGGCAAAGGTGACATTGTAGATCTTGGCATGTGATCTTAGTTTGAAAAATAAATTAGCTTTCCTTTCTATCGTTTTTTATATTTTTAATTTCTATTAGTTAACTGTCGGGTTTTATGAAATGGATTTGAAGGACAATGATTTTGTGTAATCCATGTTAGTAAACAAATATACCATCATGCACTGAGAGGCTCTAGTTGAAATTATGGATCGAGGTGGCTGGAAAGGCACTATTTCTGTCGCAGAGGAATCCATAATTTCACTAGTGGCTTGAAATAGTGCATGATGTATTTATTTTAGATTTTTTAAACCAACCTACATGTACTGTATATATAAATCATAATGATAATAATGTTTCCTGTCACTGAAGTAATGAATAATGGGAGCAGCGCAGACGACAGTACCGCGACCGCGACCGATAGCACATTGATCTTGATCGATTGCATACATGTATATGACGTCATCCATGGTATAGTGCACTATACCATGGATGACGTCACAGTTACATCATAGCAATGTTATGTTTGGTCACGTGATGCTATGTTGACCAATCTCTGAACAGGATTTCATTGATCAAAAATATAATAATAAATATCAATCTGATTAGACTGTATTTATGTATTACTGTTAATCCATGCCATTACTGTACATATGTTTATGTTATAGTCAGGTTAGTACTTTAAATCTTGTCCATGCCTAGTAGCCCTAGAAGAAGAAAAAAGGGCACAAGGTACTTCCTTACAATTTTTTCAAATGTAAAATGTCTTTATTTTCATTTTCTCCTCTCTCTCGCTTTCTTAATTTTTTCTTTTTAAAGTCTGAGAACCAGTGAAACCAATTATCTCCACGAGGCCTTCTCTTTCTACTCCGCTATACGGGCAAGAGGGTACTTCTCAAAAGTTAACCGAGAAAAAAGGTAAGAAATGCATTCGGCTTGTAACTCTTTTAAACATATGTTTTATTGATTGTGAAGAGTGTAAGATATATTAGATGTAATGATAAGCACTGTTTATGTTATCACATCATTCAAAGGTTAAATATGAATCCGTCCCCCTTTTATTTTCAAACGATATCATTTTGAAAATAAATAAGGTATACATGGAGTTTTTACTGGGAACAGTCATTATGCTTTCTCACAAACAGTGAAGAAAACACATTTTGGTACAAATTTGTAATACTTTTTAATTGAATTTCATTACCTATAATGTTTTGATGATGTGCCTTTGAACAGATAAATGCTGTGAATCAACATCCTAGTAATGTATATTAAACAGGGTACAAATGAGGTGATATTTTTTCAACTTTCATCCCCTCTCTATCTCTTCCTAACAGTCCAGAATTAATGGTGAAGAAACTGAGATACTACGCCAGGGTGATTGTGGTTGGTCTGTTATTACGCAAGATGGACCTTGTCAAAGATCTAGTGAAGGTTAGTGGTTATTGTAAGATGATGACATGGATCCCAATCAAATGATTGGTTGAGAGTGTACACGTAACCAGGCATTTATTTTTGCCTAACACATAATTTTGATGATTACTGGCCAAGTGGCCATTATCAAATACTAATGACCGGTCATTTGTAAAATCATGTCATAAAACATCATTTTATGTAACAAATAAAACAAAATCTTATAAAACAAATAATACACATCATTATGTTTGGGCATGTTAGACTGTGCCAAAAGTACCTTGTGTGGGTAATTCTTACTAAATACTAATGCCCTCGCTGCTGTGTATTATTTGTATATTGGTGGCTTATTCCTTGACAATAGATATACTTACTAATCATATGCATCAATCGATCTTTATTTACTGGGTGAAAGCCACAAATATGTTTAAACAATTTAAATTTCTCCCAGGAAGCATTACATTTATTTAAAAAATCATATTTTATTTGTTTTCATCATGAAATCCTTCCATTTTGTTGCAGGAATTGAGTCGTAATCTTGAGGAGTATCGCTCCAACTACAATGCAGAGGACCAGCCTGAGTGGGACTTGGTGCTAGGGGAAATAGAGGCATTCATTGATGTAAGTTATGGTACACTTCATTCAAGTTTTATTTCCACATCTGATTAAGAAAAACACAAGTATCAATTTATATGCATATATACAATAACAAAAGTTAAAATATTCATCTTCAATTTAAATCATAAAGTGGTGGGAAACAGAGGCCAATGGCCTATCAAGATTATTCCCATCATTGACATCATTTAAAGGGATTGGGTATCTTTGCCTCAGATTCTAAACAAAATCCTGGATTTAGCTCATGCTGCAATCATAATTAGAAACCTTTAGGTCAGTCAGGAATCCCATGACTTTTAAAAGCTGATCGCCCGTCTGATTATCAAGATCTTTATGATTGGAATTCGAAATTTCAAAAGCTGTTTTCCCAACGGTTTTTATAACACTATAGTTAATCGGGGCTAATGAGTATGGAAAAACCAGTCACTCAAAAAATTTTACTTTTTTGAGGCACTTCATGATCGTTTTGAAGCACAATTTTTTTAGGGCTTCAATATTACACCATATCACAGACACTGATGAAACGTAGGGCCTGCATCCCAGATTTGTTAAACTGGAAACGTTTTTAAACAATGCCTTTAATGTGCTCTAATAAGTTAGTTAGTTATTTCCATTTGTGTTAAAGAAATAGTGTAACCTACTGTTTCCGACATTTATGGTTCATTCTACTATTACTAATGAATGTGTTTTCCCTCGAGCACAGATAATAAACCATTAGGGGACCAATCTCCTCAGAATATATTTGTGTACAGTGAGAATCAAGTCCCAAAACCTTTATTCAATACTCTCTAGGTTTAAGGTTAAGGAGTGTGAAGAAAGGAGAGGTAAAATAACACATAAATCATGTGTGTGGAAACCAAGCTAGACTCTAGTTCCTTGCATGCCCCTTTTCTGTGACTGTGTGTATGGATGCAATGACTAGTTTCTTTAAAAAGTCACTTTTTATGATTGTTAAAGGTAATACAAAGTTTTGGGATTGGCTCATGAATTTGGTTCAAATGAACATATTGGAAGCATATGCGATCCTACAATATTCAGGGATCGTTGTCGCGGTTGAAATCCAGTCTAAAGTTATGAAATTGTAAATAATAAACTCTTTATGTTATATAGCTCCCTCTCAAGGTCAAGATATTAATTAAGCTATGAAACAATGTTTCTTGACTAAAATCGACCAATTAGCTATTCCCGTTTGGAAAATATATATCACAACTACATAATTGAGATTTTCATGGTCACAGCTACCATTGTACGGCCGTAGGCGCTATTTGAAATTTATCAAAATTTACCGGGAGCACCGGTAAATTTTTATATTCAATTTTTCTCGAAAGGAGAAGTGTTTTAGGGACTAATTTTTCTTGAGCTTATAATACATCTACAGGGGCATCCAAATATATCAAAATTGTAACAAATCACTTTCCACCCAATTTTCAAATTTCCCAAAACTTTGTATTACCTTTAAGAGTGCACTTAAGCTTGCAATATCTCCTAATAAAAGAACGTTAGGAGCTCTTATTTTGAATACAGTGAAACCTCTCTATAAAGACCACCCACCCAAGGGAGACTAGAGAAGTGGTCTTTTATAGGCAGGTGGTCTTTATCTACAGGTTCCTTTAGTAAATGTTTCAATGACAAGTCGTATTCAAGGGAAACAAAAAATGGGGTCTTTGTAGACAGGTGGTCACTAAAGCAGGTTTTACTGTACTAGTTAAATGCAGGAGCAGGGGACCCTAATATACAGGGCGAAATAGTTCGGTGATTGGTTCCCTTTGACCTTTGACACGATCATTCATGTTTCAGGCTGATGAGAGCATACGTGTGCTGGACGAGCAGGCCGTATCACAGGTACAGACCCATCGTCTGACAGAGAGCATTGTTCCATCCAAGGACCCAGCCATCACCAGTGAACTGACCCTACAGGAGGCTATCATTGTAGGGAACTGTTCACACCAGGTCAGTCACAACCCTAGAAATATATTCTTCGAAAAAATAAATTTAAGTTATAAAGATATGGGTAATTCCATAAATTAGGGACCCACTTTGTGACATTTTTAGTGTCCCACTTACATAAGAAGCCCACACATATTTTTGGCTCTGAGTAAAGACTTAAATAGTGGAGTGAGATTGGTAAGTGATTCTAGGTATGAGGATGAAATACTATTCTTGGAAATCACTTTAAAATCTCACTCCACTATTTAAGTCTTTACTCAGAGCCAAAAATATGTGTGTGTTCCTTATGTAAGTGGGACACCAAAAATGTCACAGAGTGGGTCCCTAATTTATGGAATTACCTATATTGTAGTTTATTTCAGGTATAATTTCTCCATGAAACAATCATTACAACACTTTCATACTGTTTAAAATAAATGTTTACAAGTCAAAAAGAAAAGATGTTACTCATATTCCAGGGAATTTTGCAGCGCTCTAGTAATAGAGGAAATTTTCTGTTTTGTCACAGTGTCCAGATCCAGGAAGCAGGGATTGATTGGCTTACACCCAGCTTGTTTGATTTTGTTTCAGACTTGTTTCATTTGCTAATGAACTATGGATCTCTGACGTAGGGTGAACAGTTTTAATGTGTGAATTCATTGATGAATTGAATTAGGCAATACTTAAAGCCCATCTGTACTAGTTTGGCCAGGGGATATTAGACCACCCTGCAAGGTCACTGACAGGTGGTTATCTCATCAAATCAGCTCTCAATTAACAAGAAAAAGGGGATTATGGGGGACCAACGGGTACCGCTTAGGCATTGTTGGCTATATAGAGGGCACAAGTAGATACAAGTAGTGCAGTCCCTCTTTAAACCACTCAACCCACCAACATTTAATTAATCACCCAACCTACCAACCAATCAGATCAGTCAGTCAGCAAATTGTTTTACCATTCAATGCCTTCATATGTCTCCCTCTGCAGGTGAAGTTCAGTGAGTTGACCCTTGACATGTACAGGATGTTACAGACTCTGGAGAGAGAACCTACACTGAGGGAGGAGAACTCTACCAAGGTATTTAACACATGTCTTTGTTAACTTCAAAAGTAACATTTTTATTGAATCAAGTTGTCTTACTTTTTTTACAGTCATTTAAGTGAAACTTTGACAAATTTCTGGGAGTAACTCAAGTTTTACAAAAGTTTCTTACTGCGAAAGTGGCAGTCACTAACAATTTGCCGGCTTTACACAGGCCTGATAAAAACCAGATTTATTTTCCCGATTTTTTTTTATTTTATCCTGATTTTCCTGATTCCCCCCTTATTTTCTCTATTCTTACCTATTTTGCCCTATTTTTCCCAAATTTTCTTACTCGAAAGGGGGGAATGTTGTTAGATGCCATTTTTTTACCCGCGAATCCTCTTCTTTTTTTTTACTCAAGGGGGGGGCGTGGTTGAGGGGAAAACAAAAAACCTATTTTTTTTTTAGTGCTCACTATCACCCCTGTTTACAATACTTCTTTACATGTATATCACAATTTATTTTGTATGCTGAGAGCCTAGCTAGATGAGAAGTGATTTGAAGAAAGCACAGAACACTTATTCTGGGATTGCTCTGGATTGAGCCATGCATGTCATGACTCCAATCTTTGCCTATTTTCTCCACCCTTTACTTTGAAGGACCAAGGCCAGATTAAAAGACAGAATCCTCACAAGTACCTCCTCTACAAGCCATCCTTTGATCAGTTCTACACCTTCATGTCAGCTGGAATTAAGGTATGTGTTCTAGGATGCTGTGTGGGTTCATTTCTGCAGCATTAGTGTCTTTTCCTTATTATATTTTTAAATTATGTGTTGGTATGTTAGAGAAAGTGTAATTGGAACTCACATTTCTCATTAAATAATGCTTTCTATGTAAACATTTCTTTATAACAAGGTTCTGTAAGGTTTTGGAAGAATTAGATAGTCAGATAGTGGTAACAATTTTCAGACTACCCCAATAGATTGCTGCTTGTACACATCTAGCAGATTATCTACATGCCACATTCATTTCTCATTGGGCCATGAAGAAGTCAGTCAAAAATGTTCATGGACAGCAATAATAATGGAGAACAAACAAGGAATGAAATATTTCTCAGAAATTGAAATGTGTATCTTATGTGGCATTGCTAAATTATGAGAAAAATAATCACATTTCTCTTTCAGCATACTTAAGATTAAATATCTGTTTGAACCATTCTAATATCTCTTTTAACTTGTTTTGTACTATTTAATAAAACATTGATAGATCCATAAATGCACATGTAATCGTGGTGTAAATGTTATTTCAAAAGGAAATCCCAGCTAATTCTGTGCTACTGGTATACCTGGCTGCAAGTTCCTGCACCCCTGGGAAACCAGACAGCGACGGGGCGTATGACCTGGGAGGGGTAGCCACGAACCCTAAGAAGGAGAACGGAGAGAACCATGTTAAGAGATCCACCCACCTCAAAGATATTCATTGGTAAGAATGTACTGGCTTTTTCCATCCCAGTACATAAGCTATAATTACCATTGACTTTACACATAGTAGTATATACAGGTATTATCGTACTAATATATTTTAACCTTCCATTACTTTAATGTCAAACTACCATTGATTTTACACAGAGGAGTTTATCGACATTTCCATTGTTAAAGCAAATACGAAAATAGCCTATGCCACTTTTCTCTGAGATAAGGTTGTGGAATTTAAAATAGAGACCTTCGTGCAACAGAGAGTCCTTCATTTACCAATATATCAAACTTAACTTTATTTTGCCACAACCATGTTTGAAGCTGTAAACGTCCTTGTATCTGTATTGAATTGTGTTATTGTTTTCTCTTCTTCAGCATCCATCCTGGAGACCTGTATCCATTCACAAGAAAGCCTCTCTTCATCATCGTTGACAGTCCTAACGCTCATGCATTTACTGTGAGTTTCAGCATCTATTTCATTCAAGAGTAGCTCATAGATAAGCTCTCTCATGTCTTGATGCTGCCGTATATGTTATTATTGACAGCTTTTAACCTTAATTGCATCTTGACTTAAATTGGAGGAAGATACTTTTTCAGGTTATAAAGTGAAGAAAAAAAATAGTGATTGAAAATGGCAAAAATCCATAGTATGAATTCTGAAATAACTGAATTCAAAGGTCGAAACAGAATTATTGCACTTGGTTGTTGGTTGCATTTGTTTTGGAATCTAAAGCTTTCCTTTTTTTCTTTTTGCTTCAAACATTTTACTGGAATTAATAGATCAAAAGATAATAATAATAATAATAATAATAATAATAATAATAGCCTAATAGTCCACTCCAAATTTTATTAAACCGAAACGGAAATTCTTTTTGCCCAATTGATCGTGAGCCCGGCAGCCACTGAGCAGCGCCAGATCGACGTTGCTCTATCCCTTATTGTCCATAGATTAATGATTCATAAAGTTTTAATTGACATTTTATACATTTGAAAAATACAGTTATTCATTATTTGATGGTATGGCATAGCCCCAACATTTCAAGTAGCCCCTTTAAGCTCTGGGTAATGTAATTTTTTGAATTTAACTATTAATTTAATTTATGTTTATTGCTTCATGTGTAGTTATAAATGTTAGTGTTGATCCTGTTTGAATTTAACAGAACATTTCTTACCTGTTTGGCCAGCTGAACATCTTCCTCATGTTCCTGATCCAGGGCTACTTATTACCTTTGAGCTATAATTCAAATAAAAATTGATTCTTCCTTTTATCAAAGGTTCTTTGATATGTGGGATATATTGGTTATTATGGTCTCAACCCAGGTGTTAAATGGGTACCCGGTAGGATGCGACCATCATTGTTGGTCAAACAGTTTTTGAGCGTCAAGTTGCACTGGCTGAAATGCTCCCCTGGGAGTGGAGATTGTGTACACAGTTTGTGCGGGCAAGCACTGAATCCAATGGCCAGGGTAATAGTACATCTATAAAGCGCTTAGAGACGTCCGAGATGTATTAAGCGCTATATAAAAGCTGAATATCATCATTATCATTTTTCATATTCCACAGAACATTCCTAACCTGTTTGGCCAGCCGACCATCTGCCTCATGTCCCCCATCCAGCTGCCTGTCACCATCCAGGACAACGCCCCTCACAAGGGCAACCTCTTCACCCACTTCCTCCACTCGCCCCTGGCCGCCTTCTGCTACGCCTGCGACATCACCGACGTCCCCTGCCTCCTCTGGGCCAACTGCCAGGCCATGGTCCAAAAGATCATCGAGGAGGGCCACATCCAGGTCGTCAAGTCAAAGACAATCGGTAGGTCTTCAATTAACCCTATCGCATATAGACAAAAGAGTTGTGCCTATCACTTCTTCCTTCGTATCTAATAATTCACAACGAAGTAGCATATTGTCCTGAACATTTTTTTCATCATGTAGAGGAGATGTTGCCAAAACTTACTAAAACTATCATGTATGAAGGCAATACAAATGATATTGATGCAATAAAACGGTAGTTGGTGTCCAGGCACCTTTGTAACCAGGATCAGTATCAAGAGCTAATATTAGTTAATATTGGCGATGTGTGATAGGGAGAATTGCCGTGAAGTAGAAGTGTCATGGTTGAGTGGTTTATGCCCTTTACACAAGGTTTGAAGTTTGTGGGTTTTAGCTAGTTTGCAGGCACAAACTCTTGTCAGTCGTAAAAGAGAGTCTGCACTATAAGACTACCATAGGCCATGTACTATAGCTGCTCCTGGCACAGGTAGCTGGGTTGGGCTTCTCACAAGGCACAATGATTTTTTGATAAAGTGTCAAATTAGGGTCTGTGCTTGCAGACTAGGTTTTAGCCTCCAGCATCGGTCGATTGTCCTTTGGCAAGACATTAATTGACATCTGCCACTCTTGCCCCTAGAGTAATAAGTGGGTACTTCTACTTCTACGACGATACTCAGCAGGATCCATAAGTCAGGATGTATAGTGCTGAGGAATAAACTATCTAGTTCTTGGTCTAGATGCTGGGTGGAAGCGCTCCCTTGAAGCCCTCCAGTGAAGTAGCGTCAAGGGTGATCTTTGAAAGTGCATTCCACGCAGTTACTGTCCGAGGGAAAAAGTAGTTCTGGTAGAGCTGGGTGCGGGATGGGATAGCCAGCAACTTCTTTGAGTATATGGTGATAAGAAATCTCTGGGAATCTAAAGTGCCACAAAAGCAGCCATTCTGAAGCCGGGGATTATGAGCATAAATGTATCAATTCAATACAGAGTTAGTTTCAAACATTAATTCTATATTCAATAATCTCTTTCATTTTCGATACACAGTGAAACCTGTATATAAAGAGGGTTCAGAGGAGACAAGTATAGTGGTCTTTATAGACAGGTTGTCTCTATGTACAGGCTCCTTTGGTACATGCTCCAATGAGAAAACATTTACAAGGGAAACAGAAAATGTGGTCTATATACAGAGCAAGTCTTTCTATACAGGTGGTTGTTAAAGCAAGTTGAACTATATTAATATATTTCTGGTATGATATTTTTATGTGTCCATTTCTTCCTGTGCAGATCATGTATATAAGCAGTTCTTCAGTGATGAGTTTCTGAGGTTACTGGTAACAAGATTCATATTCTGCTATGGAGCATTGAGATACCATAGAGGATTCAAGGTAAATGATATTCAGTATTTGATTTTACTTCATTACCAATGCAAATTCTTTTTGCAATATTTTATCACATGATGCATGCATATAATCAAAAGTGTCATGGCAAATTAAGGCCTCAAATTTTCCATAACTCTGAAGAAGAAAACATGTGGTATTGCTCTATTCATTTGTTTTTTCCCCATTATGTTCCAAATCTTTTGTTTTGATTATACACCTCTGTAGAACTGATAATCCTCTATTTTAATGAATAATGTATGAATGTTTGATTTTGAAAGCTCTGTTGAACTATGGAAACCTATAGATGTAGAGATGTTGTAATTTATCAGATAGTTCAAAGCCCAGAAATGTACTTTGGCAAAACAGATTTATTTGTCACTACCAATCTAGGGTTGATAAGGAAAAATAATTCACTACTTTTTGCACTTGGGCAAGATGAGTAAATGATAATATACTTTGTCAGCACCTTGAGTATTTCTACTTTATTCAAAATGTGACTAAGATAAATACAGTCATTATTATTGCATCTGTACAGTATTTTAAATGTTTCTTGATGTGTTTGTTATTTTCAGGATGATAGCTACTACCCTCGAAGCAACCCAAGCCTTCTGGGTCATGACATCCTGGAGAGCACACTCTTGCACAAGCAGATCCTTGACCTTGCGTCCATGCTCGATGTGAGGGCACTCTTTCTTGAATTCGGGGAGATCGAATGATGGACCGCTGCTATCCTAATACCCCAGTTACACCAACGAGACAAACCCTAGACTAGGCAACAGACAGAATGAATAAATACAATAGGCAGAGTGGCCAAGGGTTGGTCGTTTTAGAGGCAATGTGGAGTCGGTTTTGAGAGTCGGTTTTGGGGTGTGACTAAGGTATGAACGGTCAATAGCAGAAGGGCAATATGGACCAGTGATGTTAGTCGTTGCCTTGGACTTGTTGTGGGTTCTTCATGATAGGTGAAAGAAACGAGAGGACAATTGTCTAGGGTGTCTTTGAAACGTTTATTAACAGAATAGACACAAGGATGATCACGGTTCTTCATGATAAGTGAAAGAAACGAAAGGACAATTGTCTAGGGTGTCTTTGAAACGTTTATTGATGGATGATCATGGTTCTTCATGATAGGTGAAATTAATGAGAGGACAATCATCTAGGATGTGTTTAAAACGTTTATTGATGGATGATCATGGTTCTTCATGATAGGTGAAAGGAACTTGAGGACAACTATCTAGAGTGTCTTTGAAACCTTTATTGATGGATTGGACACAAGGATGGTCATGTGGTCTTAGCTGCACAGTATTAACCTTATCATCATTGCCATATGTAAATGCACCATGTGTTCAAACAATTATATTTGGTCTTGTGGTATCATAATGGTTAATGCTGATTTAAAGTCCTTTGCTACATTTGTACATGTAATATTGTTGATGCTACTATCTTGGACCTAGTCATCTGGACCTAGTCATCTGTCATCTAGGCTTTCGGTTAGCAGTTCATTGTATGCTTGTTTGTGATATACGTATTTGGATATCATCAGGACATTAATGACACAAGTCACTTGTTCTTTATTGAATAGGTCCACAGGGTGGTAGACATGAGTAATGGTAGAAATCTTATAAAAGACATCCATGACTATATAAGACTTCTTGTATTAAGCTACAGGTCACCAGGGTCCTTCAATCTAATTGAATAACCTTATTTCAACAAAGTCATGCATTCTGACGATTTGAAATGAATACAGTTTATCAAGGAACAATCAGGGATGTAAAGTTATTCATCAGTAATTTGCAATCATCTCTGTGATGTTTAATTGTGTAAGAGAGACATGATCCATTAAATCATTTGATGCACTATACATGTACGCTAACTGGAATAATCCATATTTTTCTGCTGAAACACACTTTTGAAATATCTGTTGTAAAAATAACAATCAATTATGTCCACAAATCTGGACATTAACCAGAAAGTAGACTCCCAAAACAAACTTTTCTCCAAATATTTATGCAAAATATGAGATTTAGGCTTTAGCTGAAGGTGGAAGTAAAACATATAAGCACTGTGGCGACATTTTCTGCATATTTTGGGAATCAACGAACGATTGTATGTCTTATTAAAATGGGATATTAATTCAAATATGATAGCTGGTTACTTATGGAGCAGGTACTTTTGGGGAAAGTATGTTAATCAAGATAAAGAGAGAAGAGGAGTTAAAGAGACTAAGCTTCTAATTTGCTAGACAAAATTAGACTACACGTATACATGCATTCAGACATGGGTCTGCGTGCTTTCACAGAGCTTTACAGGTACATTCTACATTCCCCGTAAACATCTTTCATGTTATATAGTATTATAGCAGGGATTGTTTGACAGTTCATGATGTATGTAGATGGTTTATTCCACTTTTTAATCTGGAAAATGGCTTAGCCATGTATTAACAACAGGGTGTACTGTAGACATGTCACCCTGTCCACACTTCTCGGGAAAAAAATATTTATTTGGATAGAAATAGGAATATCTTATTTGTGCCATCAGTAATTGAATTCATGTGCCATAGCATAGACATGTTTACATGTTCAAAAAAAAAAATATCATATTGATATTAAAATTAAATATAGACGTAATGAAAAAATATAACGCACTAATACCAGTCTGCGCAGTTTGCTTCATTTAATGTAACCTCTGGAAATAACAATTAGTTTTACATTGTTGTAATATCTTCCTTTCTTGTTCAAGATGAGAAATTCCACATGGTTTGATAATGATAATTTTTTTGTTTACATTTGAATGTCTTTAGTTTGTCAATAGTTTTGTATTGACATGAATATTAATGTCTCATTTTCCCACCGATATGAAATATTGTTGGGTCAGTTGTCACACTTGCTATCGTATGGAAATTTAAAATAACACCATCACCTGCACATGCAGGCCTCAAATTTTAAAGAATGTGAGTCAAAGAATCACTCAGAGAATTTGGCATACTTTATGTTTTTGACTGTCAGAAAACCCTTCTTATGACCTTCAAACATTGTAGCAAATAAGTTATTGAATTATTGCATTCATTTATATTTACATAGGCAAAAAAAAAATCAAGATTCATGTACCAGTTCAATAAGCTTTTCAGAAAATAAATTTATTCAGATATTTCCTGTATGGAAATGCCCAAATATTAAGAATTGCAATGCATTGATACATAAAAGTATTTAGACCTTATTTTAAGTTGACACGTGGCAGTATTGTCTTATATTCATCCATGAACTCATTGTGTTTTATATGTGACACACAATGACACAAATGACACAAAATTATTCACAATCTGTTTGCAATATTTAATGACTGGAAAATTATTCAAAATCATGACTTTCTCTTTGCTAAATTTTGTTCACAGAGTATCAGGCTTATGTGAGGGAACAGGCTTTGTTGATATCAGAAAGAAAGCATACATATTTCGTACAGAAATCATGATCCTAGATCAATTATTTTTTCTTCTTCAATATTGCCTTGTATTATCCTTGTGTGGCAATGAGTATGTATCAAGAGAACATGCATGTAAGCAATGTGCAATTAACACCTAAATTCATACCCTTACCAAGTTTTGACATTTTTATTAAGTATGTGAAACATTGATTGTCCTGATTTATCTTTCTTAAAGATGTGTCATATACTAAAGCTTACATCTAAAAGTATTCAACAAAGGTCCTAATTCAACCAGTGAACCTTGTATTCTTGAGTTAAGAAAAGAAAAACCTCAAATTTATAAGGGTATGATTCATTCAGTTGTCCACTGTAAGTGAAGACATGCTATAGAGACTATACCCATGAAAATTCAATGAGTGTGTACACAATAGGTTTAAGATGTAGCATGTTCTTAACATCTGAGGGTCATGAAATTTTGATATTCCGTAATGTTGGACTGAAAAATAGAATGTGTTCTGCTGCAACCTGTCAATTGATGAACTCGGTGCAAAATGTATACTTTCATGTTTGTTAAACTTTGTTTATAGCTACGTGTTATCAACATTAAAACAGATTGAGGAGTTAGTAAATTTGTCTGAAATTATAACCTATAGACACTCCAGCAATTTTTTTTTTTTTTCATGTCATAAACTTACTGGTAAGTCTTATCTAAAGCTAATACCATTTTAAATGGTAATAAATTATTGTATTGCGATGTGATTCAGCTGCAGCATTCAAAAAAGTTTTATTTTTTTCTAGTTCTCCTTTCCATCTTTTCATCTGAATACTGTCAGTTTTCTTCATCAACTTTAGCGGTGAGGCTCCAACTTTTTGCCCTCTAGTATGAACTTTTTGGCTGGTTCTTAAAAAGAAATTGATTAATTACGTTCATGTGTCAAAAGTAATGCAGACAAGAGTTAATATCAATTAATTTTGACTGACTTGTATTTGGGGACGGGGGAATCTTAGTGACTTAAAACTCAGTATTTGCCATCAACTAGTGGAAACCATCAAAAGGAAATGTAAGCCTTTTTCACCTTCCATGCCATAAGGTTATGTGTAATATGTATTTCTCTTTCTTTTGGGTCAAAGGTTATATATGTGCGTGTACACTGAGACCTGTCTACAATGCACTTCAGTCAAGGGAATAATGAAAAGCAGTCTTTATGGGCAGGTGGTCTTTACGTACAGGTTGTCAGTAACGTGGGTTTCATTGTAAAGGCATGTTCAAATATGACGGGGTAAACCGGTGCAAAGAAAAAGCCAAACATTTAAACAAAATTGTAAATTAATTTGGAATGCACACTACAAAGGTCCTATGTGTTATAAGATGGGAAATGTGAACCATATTACACTTAACGTCATAACAACAAACGTTGCTGTGTACCTGTGCATATCTGAATGAGGTTTAATCGTTTACCGTGCCTCATATCTGACTCCTGTGACTTTGTTTCAGCAAAACTTTTTTTTGATGATACTCGAATATGGCATTTTAAACATATGACATGTTACTCAGTGTAAAATTGATCCTAGGCACTCTTTTTGGAGCGAAGGATCGTATGGAAATGTGTCAAATATCTATTTTTCAATACCCAATATTTCACATTTTGTTCTATACTACATCATTAATGACAGCACCGAATGTACTAGCCAAATTGAGATTTTGATGCACAACTCAGCATGTACATGTACATGTGGCATTTTCTGTACATAGCATCATTAAATTATACCTAATAAATTCTTGTTCTGTATATAATGTGGAAATAAATGTGACGTCTTTCAGGAGTTGTAATTTTTTGTGTTTCTTATATTTATTTCCAGTACCTAGAAATGGGCTAATTAAATACTATCTAAAAAATCAAATTATAAAGCCATATACAAACTTGTATTTACTAATGGTCATTACAGGGCCCCCTGGAAAACACTACTTTGATTACTGACGGGGCTACTCTGTTCAAATAAAACAGAATACATAAATAAATGGTCTGAAATATTACAAACATGAATATATAAAAGAAGGTAGGAAATTGACACAATGTAATGGTACAGACTTTGAAATTTGGATGGAGGGATAGAAAGGTGTTCAGAGGTAAGAAAAAGAGAGGGTGGGAAATAAAGAAAAAGAGAGGAAGAGAGAGAGAAAGAAAGGGAGAGAGAGCGAGGAAGAGATAGAGAGAAAAGTGGAGAGGAGGGGTAGAGGTATGAATAGATTAAAGGGAGTGGGTAGTCAGTTTCCATGTGCAGAAGGCCATAATTCGCTGACACCAGACTTGGTGGAAATACCATTAATGGGAGTACAAATCTGCACACAGCAAACCCGTTGGCCCGTCAAGAATTACCCCCTAGTCTCTCGGAGCATGCTCGAAGATTCTTCGGGCGAAGGAAAAGCAAAGCATTACATAAGGTCTAATGGTCATAAAACTCAAGGCTAACCCTGGTGATTGACAACACCTGTTATTGGGTAAACACCCGAACGGTGTCGAATTCCCCATGAGAGCTGACTACTCTGTGACTTTAAGGATATGAATTTTAATGAGTAAAAGGAATGAAAAGTGAGGCAATATTGTTGAAACAAACAAAAACGATATCGAAAATAATATCGCTAGTGATATTCGTTTGTCTCGCAATGTGGTCAATAAGGAATCTAAAAGATCACGACGTTTCGTATGCTACTGCGATACTTCGTCAGGTGATAAACAAAAACGATACTGATTTTGTTTTCATTAAAATTTGTCTTGTTTGCGACACTGTAACATTGTCTCGTGAAGCAGTATTTTTCAAGAAAGTGCAATGCGAATGAATGAATAACGTAGAATCTACGTAGCAAAATGACGTTATACTAGTAGACTACCTAGCACTGCTCTGAAACTGAAACCCGTGTGCGAAAATATTCGAATGGTTCTTTGATGAATTAACGTAAGTCTATCTCATGAACTTCTGATACCGGTATTCTTTTAAAATTTCACATTATGCATTTACCAAACATAAATGATAGAGTCTGTTTTTGCTGCAGAGTGTTGTGGTCGAAGCTATCACTCAGTCAGTGCTCGGTGAGGTTGTTTCATGTTTGAACTGAAGTTTGAGTGCGATTGTGAATTAGGAATCTAGAGTGAAACTGACTGAGTGCAGTGAGAGTCGAGAGCTGAGAGTGAGGCCTGAGGTTGAGAATCGACATGAATGATTGAATCACATAATCAAATCTGAGTGAGGTGTGCATTAAGTTAAGCGAGATCGAGAGCACCAACTAGGTGATCAGGGTGATAATAATATGAAATATGGCACCCAAAAAAGTGCAAAACTGGTGGTAAACAAACCCTAAAAAAAAAAATGTTGGTTCTTGCTAAAGTAAAAATGAAATGCAAAGATATGCGCGGTAGGTCTATACCTAGACTACATGGAAAATGTTTTTGCGTTGCCACTTCGTTACTTAAAGGTAAAGACCAGTAATCAGTAGGGGCGCTGGTCCGAGAATAATGATCGTCTTCATAAATGAGGATCGTCTTCGTAAATGCGGATTGATGCGTCCTCATAAGTAAGGACCGTCTGCGTTTTCGCAGACGTTTCATATTTTTGATCGGCGCATTGGGGATTAAAAAAACGGATTCTGTAATGATTTTCTTGATGCATTTTACATTGATTTTGTACAGAGACCTTCACATTATGAGCAATATATCCTTGGACAGACGGACAACCAATAAAAGTAGACGGTGAACTAGGGTTATTTTCCCATGGGGAATCCATTTTTGACATCGCCAGCAGGCCGTTCGGTAACCCGAAACCCGCAGAGCGCCGATGAAAAAAAACATCCACGAAAATGCAGACAATCCTTATTTTTGAGGATGCATTTTGTCTGCGTTTATGAGGATATCCTCGTTTATGAGGACGATCCTCATTCTCGGACCAGCGCCCCTACTGGTAATGGTCATGCGATTGCATTGTGAAAGAAACGTTGTGGAATCGATCAGAAAAGGTTGATCATCTAGCATCTAGCATTTGCAAGGTTCTGGAATCATCAAAATGATAAGAAATTTGGCCCATTACAAAGTTACAAGCACTATACACAGAAAGATGTATATGGGACTACCCTATCTCTCTCACACGACCATGAGAGAAACAAATATATGAATTAGTAGGCGGTTTCCCGGCAAATTTGTTATCATCATGTATTAGTCAAAACATATTCTTTCACATGATTGGTAATGAGAGCTTCCATTTCATTTTTTGAAATTGGGGCGTTTCCAATACTGGTCTTTACCTTTAACGATAATAGCGATTAGTTTAGTATACAAAGACGCATGCACAGAAATTTAGCAAACTCCCTGTACGCAGTAGGGGCGCTGGTCCGAGAATAGGGATCGTCCTCATAAACGAGGATCGTCTTCAAAAACATGGACAGACGCGTCCGCAAAAATAAGGATCGTCCGCATTTTCGCAGACGTTTTTGATATTTCCGATCCGCGCTTTGGCGATACGAAAAACTGATTTTGCGAGATTTTCTTGATGCATTTTACATTGATTTTGGTCAGAGACTTTCACTTTATGAGCGATGGAAGACGGACAACCCATAAAAGTAGAGGGTGAACTGGGGTTATTTTCTTATGCGGAATCCATTTTTTGCATAGCCAGCGCGCTGTTCGGGAACCCGAAACCCGCAGAGCGCCAATGAAAAAAAAACGTCTGCGAAAATGCAGACGATCCTTATTTTTTTAGGACCAGCGCCCCTACTGATAATATGAAATATGGTAATAATTGATATCACCTAGCCTTGATTGGCACCCAAGACAGGTAAACAAAACCCTAAAATAATGTTGGTTCCGGCTGAAAATCCAAAGATATGTGTGGTATACATGAATTTTTGCTTGGCTAATTCTTAAATGAAGTTAATATACAAATATACGAAGCTGTGAGAAAGAATAGTGGAAATTATTTATCTGAGGAGGGACTGGCTTAGTACTATTTTTCCGAGGGGCGAAGCCCCGAGGAAAAAATAGTTACTATTGCCAGTTCCTCCGAAGATTTATAATTTCCACTATTCTTACGAACTAAATGCTTGGTATATTTGTTTTATATCACTTTCTTACGATCTGAACGTCTGACTTAATGAATGGATGGCATATGGTTTTTAACTTTATTCTTATGTCACCCACATTGGGCAGGGTATTGGAGAAGTTTACAATCAGTTTGAATTTGTCAATTTAACCTGCGCACAATAATATTAACGCGCATTTAATGAGACGCGCTAATTGCGCATTATTTTTGACTGAACATGATGTGATGTCACAATGCTTTTCCACCTGAAAATCTCATAGAGCATGCGCAGTTCTGCCCATGAAAAAATAGTGGAAAATATTCGGAGCTCTGGCAGAGATTTTTTTCAAATAGTGAAATTATATTTTATCACGTGACCACCAATTGACCAATCATGTATTTAGAAAACTCATGAATATTCATAGAAGGGATATAAATGATAATAGCAATTAGTTTAGTACCGGTATACAACGACGCATGCACAGAAATGTAGCGAACTTACTGTACGCTCGCCTTAAAAAAAAAGATAAAAAAGTTATAATCTGGGATATGTTTTCTTCAATCTTGACCGATTTCATGAGAATAAAGAAGAGTCGACAGGAAACTCTAGAGCCAGTGTGCAATTTTCGTCAGGTGTGGGAAGGGATGATTTCGGGCACATTTTAGGTTTTGTTACCTGCCTCTTCACACAGTGACACAGGGCCAGGGGTATGGTATAATCTGCTAATTAGGCTAAGGCTAGTTGATACAAATATCATAATTTTTCAATTTAAAAAAGAAGGCATCCATCCTGATAACAATATTTGTTTAACTTAATATAAAATGATAAGTGGATGTATTAAGTGGAGAGATTGAGTGGTTTCATTTCCTACGTCACCATAATTAATGCAGACTTGGAATATCTAATTTTCTCCTGATGGTAAATCTTCCCCTGCCCAGGGGGGTGTTTCACAAAGATCCTAAGTTGAACTTATCTCTAAGTTGGACTTAAAAATTATGGAAAGCCATTAGCATCTTTGAAAATATTTTGTAAAAGTTATTTTAAAAGGCATAAAATGCTGATTCAAATCATTAATATGTTCTATTATAAAGGAGATGACATGTTCTTGATGTGGAATTAATGAGAAGTCTAAAATACTTAAATTTTTGCTTTTGAATATATTTTATTTTAAGGCTACAAATAGCTCTCCATAATATTTAAGTCCAACTTAGAGTTAAGTTGCACTTAGGATCTTTGTGAAACACCCCCCTTGTAATGCAATTTCAAGGGAATCCAGTAATCCTTTACTCATATCCTTACTTAAAGTTACAGAACTTAGTTTCTGGTAAATACCTAACCTCCTTTGAGGAAGAGGGCTGCCTTCAGCCATTGGGCATTTTCATTGATTACAGGAAAATTTTCAAACAAGAAATGCTGAATTTTAAACTAAACTATTTGTAGGAAAGCTAAATCTTTAAAAAATTAAGAAAGCATAGGAAGAGAAGGCTTTTGAAAACAAAATTAGGGAGCATCTAGTGAAGAAATTATTTATCTTTTGTTTGTTTCAATTGCCTTTTCTATTTCTTTATTTTCTTTTAAAATTTCATTTAGACTGATTTCAGGTAGCAGTGTTTGACCAGATCATCCTCCGAAAGAGTTGAAGTAGAAACCAAGATGGGGGATGAAGCAGGACCTGCGGAGCGAGAAGTTGCAGTAAGTACCGTAGGATGGGGAGTCCAGCAGGGAAAAAATATTAAAACAATTTCGGGGGCTTCTTTTCAAGCTTGCTAGCATTAAAATTACACTCTTTAATTTGTTTTGCATTGAACTCTATGCAAAGTTTTGGGGGCTATTTTATGACTTTCGGGGGCTCTTTTTGGCATTTTGGGGGCCAATTCGAGCGCTGTATGGCAGCCGTGCTAAAGCCAGGGTAATAATCGGGAGCGCCAGGAGGGTCAAATCTGACTGACATGAGCGCTATACAAGAACCCACTATTATTATTATTATTAATTCGCCCCGAGCCCCCATGTATTTTTTTCCCTGGAGTCCAGATTTTGTTTACATTCTATAGCTTTTTAAAAATTTGCAATGGACTAGTGATGAATTCTATGTTCTACAAAGTCTTCAATTATATAAATACACAAGAATGAAGTACAATATTAGACTAAAATGTAAAAATTGACGGACAAATGGTTTTAGAAATAACATGATGACCATATTGCACAAAAATAAATGGAAGGTAAAAATAAAAAGACATGTTTATGTGTCAACTGTGAACATCCAAAGAAAGTATGTATTTAGATTGATTTTTTCTAATTCACTTTTTTAAATTTGTTCATGCCCAGTCGCTTCGCTTCCAGCAGCTATGTCGTCTGAAGATCTTTGACGAGATGCCAGAGACCCTTACACCCCTTGAGAGACTCCATCTTCTTGTTGTGTCCAACAAATATGGCTTTACTTTCATTGGTTCAGATACAGGTAAGACAAGACTATAATCAGGATCCCATTTTAAAGCTGTTAATCTGCATTTATATTGCACACATATCCTTCCAAGAGGATGCTCCAGGCACCTGCAAAGTGTTATTATAACACTGGCTTTAACCCAGGTGCTCTAAGGCGCTCAAGGCATTCAAGGTATAAATTACTACCAGGTACTCATTTAATAAACCTGGGTGGGGAACGATAAATGTAGATTAATGTCTTGTCAAAGGACATTAGTGCTGTTGTGGAACTCGAACCACAAAGTATGTGATCCACAGTCCTAGATTTATCCACTAGACCAAGACCCCTTTAATTCAGGCCCTGATATACCTGTATTTCACACACTTTAGCGCCATTTCAGGCTTTTCAGTCCCCTCATAGGCTATGTGAACCCACTGGTAGCTAGTAGTACCCATGTGTTTTGTTGCTAGGGAATGCCTTATAGTAATTAAATTAAGGAATTATCTTAAAGAGATAATGCATTTCATATTTCTAAATGATTGTAGTTCTTCCACTAGAAGCATTATAAAAGGATTGATTGGTCCAATCTTTGTTTTGATATTTGGTGTAATTTTAAATAATTATGCTAATTTTTTTTTAATTATCTCTTTATTTTTGGACTCTCATAAAAACCCAGGTGTAAAGATCTTCCAGACCACAGAACTTGGCAGACTTCATGAACTCAACAGAGAGTCCACGGGGGCTGTTGGTAAGTATATATGGGAATATGATGTGTTAATTCTACATTCCCCATTGATCATTTTAATTACATTGGTCTATATCCCACCGCTGACATCCTTTTGCAATGAAATACAGACTCTGAAAATACAGTGTTCAAGTGGCAGGTCACCATGGGCAGGTTTGTAGGCAAGCTAATACAATCTTATTGTATTGTCTTTTTTAAATAAAAAAAAAATGTCCTAATAGTTCTTAGCACGGTATGCAACTCTTGAAGCAAATTTTGTTTTTATGTGCAATTATTTTACAGGTATGTGCAAGCCTTTTATTAAGTCAAAGCAGACCGGGAGCCAAATATCTGAAAAAGCGGCTCCCGGTCCTTAAATTTTTTAGAGGACCGGGAGCCGTTTTCCAGGACCAGGAGCCGTTTCCAAAATTGATGAAAATATGTATTCCTTTAAATTATTTGTTAACCGTTACCTTTTATTTATACATAGGTCTACGGTAGTTTAATTTCTAGTTTAAATGTTGAGCACTCTAATATTAAATCACTCATACCTTGGATAAATCTGTCATTTGTAGTTGTTGTTGTTGTTCATGTTTAATACTATTTTCATGCTGTTAAATGCAAAAATTGAAAAATGTTAGGAAGGGGGGAATTAAATTATTTTTACAATTTTTTTCATGCAGAGCTGCCAACCTGTCACTTTCAAAAAACATATTATTCATATTTTAGGTGAAAAAACAGATTTTGCCTGTTTTACGTTTTTGTTATTTTCCCTATAAAATGCTATTGCATTTATGTTTCTTTGAATAAAAACGCATTCAATCATTGAGAGCGGCCGACCTGTCACTTAAAAAAAAATAACAAAAAATAATAATTAAAAAAAATTATAAAAAAATTAGAAAATTAAAAAAAAAAATATTTGTTAAATATATTTACCTATTTTATCAGAAAAATCCATTATTTAAAACATC
>JAVYIG010015462.1:0-35846 GCA_035222895.1 Strongylocentrotus droebachiensis
AATCCCATATTATGTACTGTAAACAATAGAGAATTGTCACTCCGCATATAATGTTAATTTGTATGAATTAATAAACCATTTGAGACATAGATATGAAATTTCATGGACTTATTCTTTCAGTTTTAGTCAAAGAATTTTCATCATTCCATGGCCGAGATACAATCCCCTTGGATCAGATATAGACCTTTTAGACGTTTTAAACAAGGCTCATTTTCTTCAGTTTATAATTTCCAGTACTGTAAGTTTTAGGAGAAGATTGTCTGAACATTTTTGCATCATGGCGATGCTTTCGTCTTGCAATCACTCAATTTGTGCCAAAGTGTACTGGTTTAAGTAGCTTAGATGCCGTAAACTAATTTAATTGCCCCTCTGGTACTAGCTACGTACCAGTTTGACTGTCTTCACTCTTTAAGTATTTATAAAATCACAAACTTATGTGTATGAAAGCAATTGATTAAAAAAAAAATGCCCATTTTTAGGACCTTGTTACAGAATCACATCTTGACATTTAAGGAATAAGTTTGAGAACCACTTGCCTGGCTTAGAGTTTGTATCGCTCTAGACGGCTATCTTGCAGGTTAATATTTGCTCGACCCCGAGCGCGGCCGGGGGATAACACATCCTGAACCCCACACTATACACGAATCCGATATCGCCCCAAGCTCCATCTCGCCTTTTACGTCGTATTTCGCCAATGCCGATGTTGGCTTTTTTTGTTGGCATTTTCGTGTTGCTTATATTACCCACGATTAGCCACGATTAAATATTGTTATTTTTAATTAAATAATTAATTAACGGTTGCCGTGTTTTTTTTAAGTGGAGCTGAATTGGTATGATCGTATTGGCTAAATTTCAGACATTTTGGGGTCTAAAATTACCTTCATAGCAATTTTAGGTTCTAAGAGGGCACTATAAATGTCATAGATAAGAATAGGAGCAATAACCATGCACTTTGAAGGCAATTGCGGTCTGAAAACAGAACTCAACTATCCCTTTAAGCAATTTCTTGTATGATGTATAAATAGAAACAAATATTGAAAGCATCCCAGATAATGTGATAGTGGTGGTTATTTTACCTAACAGCTAAGAAAGCAATAAATGCTTGTTAATAAGCAACCAGAAGACCGACGGCTTAAGGTCCTCTCCGAGGGACCTGGTAATGAGGATGAATGCCTTACCAAAGGGCACTGGTGCATCGACATGGTTTCGAACCCGGGTCACCGGATAACGAGACCACTGCTCTACCGACTGAGCTATCGCGCCTCCTCAATGTAGGGGTATAAACCAATGTCTACAAAAATTTATACTTTTTGCTTTGAGATTTCCCTTTGTAGGTGCCCTTTTTTCAAGAAAGTGCCCTTTTTGTTCCCCCCCCCCCCCCCCACTTTGGAAGTCGCTCCGCCGCCCCTGCTTCCTATTGTGCTCCAGCCTCTTTAGCTTTAAAAAAAAAATTAAAAACCAATCAGTTTGTAACAATTATGTAGCAAATTGGAAAGAACTTGTGGGAAAAATCAACTAAAAAGCAAACTGAGCAGCACCCAGGACCCGTTCATCTCGAAAGTGCTCTCTTAATCTTGAATTTATTAGTATAAAACCCCACAGAATTTTCTTTTGCGTGGAAGCTTTGACGTTTATTTAAATTATGAGAGAAAGCATACGATTCGGTTTACTGTTCTCGACTCTTAATCCTTATTATGAATTCAGTTCTCCCCTCCCGCGCAAAGCGCGGAAGCTTAGATGTTTCATTAAATAATTTATTAGAGAAAGAAGACGATTCGTTGTACTGTTTCCGACTCTTAATTATCCCTAATAATTTATTGTCTGAATTCAGTTTCCCCCCTCCCCGCGAAGCGCGGAAGCTTTGACGTTTCCTTAATTATTAGAGAAAGCAGACGATTCGTTTTACTGTTCTCGACACCTAATCCTTGTCTGTATTCAGTCCCCCCCCCCCTCCCGCGCGAAAGCTTAGACGTTCCTGAAATTATTAGAGAAAGAAGACGATTCGTTGCACCGTTCTCGACTCTTAACCCTAAGTGTCTGAATTGAGTTTACCCCCCTCCCGCGCGAAGCGCGGAAGCTTTGACGTTTCCTTAAATTATTAGAGAAAGCAGACGATTCGTTGGACTGTTCTCGACTCTTAATCCTTCAATGAATTCAGTTTTTCCCCCTCCGCGCGAAGCGCGGATGCTTAGACGTGCCTTGAATAATTATTACAGAAGTCAGACGATTCGTTGCACCGTTCTCGACTCTTAACCCTAATTGTCTGTATTCAGTCCCCCCCCCCCCCCGCGATAGCTTAGACGTTCCTTAAATTATTCAGAGAAAGAAGACGATACATTGTACCGTTCTCGACTCTTAATTTACCCTAATTGTCTGAATTGAGTTTACCCCCTCCCGCGCAAAGCGCGGAAGCTTTGACGTTTAATTAAATTATGAGAGAAAGAAGACGATTCGTTGTACTATTCTCGACTCTTTATCCCCCTCTGGAATCAGTTTCCCCCCTTTCACACGAAGCGCGGAAGCTTTGATTTTTCATTAAATTATTAGAGAAAGAGGACGATTCATTGTACCGTTCTCGACTCTTAATTCTTGTCTGAATTCAGTCCCCCCCCCCCCCCCCCCTCTCTCTCGCGCAAACGTTGACGTTTTATTAAATTATTAGCGGAAAGAACATGATTCGTTTTGCCGTTCTCGATTGTTAACCCTTGTCTGAATTTTCAAATGTTTCTTTGTCTGCTCTTACGTCCGTTTACTTTTTCTCTTCTCTCTCTCTCTCTCTCTCTCTCTCTTTGCCGAGGTTTTTTTTTTTTTTGGGGGGGGGTGACTGCCCCAACCGCCCTCCTGTAGTTGTAGTCTCACTTGAAGCCGTCACATCCGATAAAAAGTCATAGTTCGTAGGGGGGAAAAAAAATTGCCGGTCGACCGCTATTATACATTGCTTCGACTTCAAACTTCTGCATTGATATAGTACACGAGGATCAAGCAAGAATGTCGACACAGCTGACCCGACACAGCAACGTTATATGCGTATCTTTCTTGCTCCCTCCTAGGTCGAATTTCCAATAGGATCTGATAGCCTGTTGGACCATCAGAAACCATTCGAGCTATTGGTGTCTATTGGTTTCGATAGGGAAAGTGAAATATTGGACCCACATAAACCAATAGAAAATATCTATTGGACCAAGACCAACCCACAGAAAAAAATGCTGATGGACCAACAGAAAGCTTCTATTGGACCAACATCCACCCACGTCTTCTGTGGGTTTCTGTTGGTCCATTAGATATTTTCTATGGGTTCTAATGGTCCCATATTCTGAATTCCCTATTGAAACCAAGAGGCCTATTGGATTTTAATGGTTCAATAGTTCATTAGCTTCTATTGGTAAATCAATAATGATAAATCAAAAATCAATTTTAGCAACTGTCCACCAAAATTGCGTTAACTCCATCACAAAGTTCACTTGAAGTGAGTTTAAGAATATCCTTTATTCAACTAAAGGCTTGTACTATTCTATATAATATACATACATGTTGTTTCTTGGTTAGTAATCATTATAATCAATACCGTATATATATATATTGCTAAAACGTGAATGTAATTGTAACATGATCAGACAAATAATCTATTGGTCATTAATTGCCGAAAGAAAATAAAAATCACAAAATTGATGTGCATTGTCATAAGTTGCTTAACAAATTATGATGAATGTATTTTTCTGTGAAAACGTGTAAAGTAATCATTAATATGCATGAGAAAGAGAGCTGTTGGTTTCTATTGGACCTATTGGTTTATATTGGTCTCTATGTTTCTTAATTCTATTGGTCATATTGGTTTCTATTGGTCCCATTGGGTTCTATTGGTCTCATTGGTTTTCTATTGGTCCTATTGGTTTCTATGGGTACTATTGGTTTCTATTGGTTTCTAATGGTTTGAATGGTCTCTATTGCCTTTGGATTCAATTCTATGGGTCCAACAGAAACCAATAGACTCTAACAGAAACCATTAGAGACCAATATAATTTTTCTAATGGTCTCTATTGGTCTCTATGGGATTTTCGACTTGGGCTCGACGAGATGATCGACTCCACCCAACAACCCCCCCCCCCCCCTCTCTCTCTCTTACTCCCACCCTCCTCTCTGAAGGCTCTTACCTCCTCTCTCTCCTCTCATTTCACCCCGTTTCTTTTGTTTTCCTTCCTTCTTTCTTTTTTTTCCTTTCTTTTTTTCTTTCTTTTCTTTCTTTTCCTTTCGTTCCTCTTTTTCTTTTTTTTCTCTTTGTTTCTTCTCTTCTTTTTTCTTTTCTTTCCCTTTAGTCTCATTTTCCCTCCCCCTTTTCTCATTTTACCCGACGGCAGCGCAATTTTACCGACAATATCCTGACAGGTGGGGGGGGGGGTGTCGCACCCCCCCCCCCTTTAGCGACGCCCCTGCAAGCATTGCTTTTTTAGAATAAGACTGTATACTTAAATTAAAATGAGTTTCATATTTTTCAACATATTATTATACAGAATTGCAATTATGACTTTTTCTTTCGTTAAAACACAATCTACCCTAAAACCCTCTCCCTTCCTTTCCTCCTAACTCTTCAGAATTATCCCCCTCCCCCTCTCCTCTTCCTCTTTCCCGTCCCCTCCCCCTCGCTTCTACTTGTGTGGATAGGGAATGCATTCTGGGACCAGTTTCTATACAATATCGAAATGACTTATTGACTTCGTTCCACCTCTATACCTAGCTCACCCTTAAATTTTCCAATTTTTCCCATTTTCTAAGATATAGCTACATCAATCGATTGATGGACTAAACGAATCAGAAAAATACTCGAACTCTGAAGCAAACAAGAAAGGAAAAGTGTAGAAAAAGAAAATCTACAAAAAATGGGACAGATCTTTGATTTAGTAATAAGGAGTGTAATGCGCCTGCACGAAGTAGCTTATTAGCCTTTATTTCCTGGTTGCTCATCCCGCCCCCCCCCCCTTCCCATTTTTTAGCCATTGAATAACGAATAGTTCATTTCATGATTTATTTGTTACAACCAAAAATAGACGATCCTGAATTAAAGACTACGTCATTTGTCCTCGAGCAAAAATGAATATACTTCGGATATGTTTTTAGAATATTGCTCTTTTGCTCTAGCGCGGTCCGCATTCAGCGACAATCTCCGTGCCTTTTACACTACAATGAATCGCTAGTTTCATAAAGTCATCACGAAATTGGCAACGTTATATCGGCCTTTTTCGGATACCAATAATCTACGTGATTCCGGCCAGGATCAACGCACGGAATGTTTGCCATAACTTCCGCATGCACACAACAAAAACACCGTACGTATATATCACACACTAGACGGTCGATATCAGCCATATATTATCCTCAATTTTATTTATTTATCATCCATAAAATGGGTAAAATTAGGCCAAACAGTAACTTGACTGTTCAATATTCATCGTCTGAATCCAGTGCCGATGCATATTGATGGTATCGATGGGCCAGTTTTCGCTTACAGTGAAGTCGATGAAATTCACCCTTGCCTGCTTCACCTGTTCACTGACACTGTCACAGCCCAGGCGAGTCGGGCATATATATATCTCTGGCTCAGTTACTATAAATATAAGTATAATAAACAAATAAAGTACATACCTTGGCCTTGATCCATGCCCATTGGGGTGTTGTTTCATTCGCCTCTTAGTTGCACGGTGTTTCCCCATGATGGACAATATACAAATCAATTTACGTGAATTTTAATTACATAGACTACGTGAACAGATGCTCGAAAGAACAATTTATGGTTTTATAGTCATTGATTGAATCTGGCGACCACAGATTTAGCGACCACAATATAGAGTGTCCTTAAAGGTAATACACTGTCGCTCATATAGTTGGAATATTTTTTTATCCCAATTTATGGAATTATTTTGACATTAATGATTTATTCCTTATAGATCTAGATCTAGATAATAGTATACATTCTCAGATTTTATTAAATGATAATTTGCCAGTGTTTGTTTTGCGTGACTGCTATAAAGCTGTATCAACTAGGGGATTATATACGCCCTTAAGTCATAAATGACAGTAATGAGGATTAATGCCCCACAAAAGAGCACTAATATATAGCACATTGACACGGTTTTTATCCTGGGGCCTCACAGTTACGACGGGCCATTGCTTTGTAACTGAACCATGACTTTACGCAGCGGGGGCGTTTTTTTTTCTTCTGCGGCATGACAGACTGGGCACGTTAGGTGCGTGTTGAGCCTATGGGAAAGTTTATAGGGTTAGGGTTAGGGTTAAATCAATACCTCTTCTTTTTTAAACCCCCAAAAACTTTACTTCAATGGCCCACAAACTTGATATGCCATTTTATTCTTTAAATCGGACGATGACCTTTTTTAGAATTCACTTTACCCTTCATTATCAAATCTCTCGAACGATTATTCTTCAACGGATGTATAGCGTATTTTACCATTTTGTAGCAAATAATAAAAACTCATCAACATAAATTTTAGACTTTTACCCTGATCATGACCAAATTAAAAGCGCTTCATTTGAATATGAAACCGAGTCCCAATTTAAAAACGTCGTTAAGCAATTTGCTAAAGACACATTTTCCCTATTGCACATTAAACATTAGAAGCTAAATAAATAGTTTCAAGAATTTCTGTTATTATTAGATAACCCATCAGTAGGCCTAAACAGTCATTTTCCATAATAGGTCTGTTATGTTACGGAAAATTGGTTATCCTGTGAATCAAACCTACCGTTTGCATATTATGGTTATGATCTTGTTGTTAATAATAGAAAAACAGACCCGGCGGCGCAGGTGTCGTATTTTTCGTTTAAAGCCTCGGTCACAAATGCCTTTACGAACTATACGAACGCCGTACGAACGATTTTCAGACAATGGAAATTCGGGAAGACAATGGAAAAACGGGGAGATTCGTACAAAATGATCGTTCGTACGAACCTTTGTGACCGTAGCATACATACAAGTACGACTATTCAATTCGTAATTAAATTAATGCAATGACTAACTAGAGTCAATTTTATCGAAATCAATATTCCCGATACTGAGTATAGGCCTAATCATGGCCTTGTGCATAGACCTGCGAGTCTAATTCAAATGATTCCCTAGTGTACCTTACATATTTATTAAAGAATCCAAATTTTGTAAACAAAGACGTTTTTCAAAATGGGAGATTTTAATGTTGATAGTTTAAAGCATAATAACAACAATACATCCAAAGATTTTCTTGAAATATATTGTTGACTGCATGCCTCGTTTTTGCCTTTGATATCAAAAACCCGCCCCCCCCCCCCCCCCCCCCCACTCAGAGGTCGGAATGACCGCATGCGTGTTGCCAAAATGTCCGGTAAAGGGGTACTTTTCGTGCGACAAAGTCCGGCCCGAGAATTGTAAAAAAAAGGGGTGTATTTGACTTTTAACCCGGAGATTTCTTTAAAAAGGGGGTGTTTTTCTTTTTTTCTCTCATCTCTTTGGACTCCTGAGAAATTATTCCGAATTTAGGGGGGTACATTGAGCATTTTTCCTGATTTAGGGGGGTCTCCAAGGCAGGAAAAGCCCGCGAAAAGCCCGCGAAAGGGGGGTTCGGAAATGTTGGCAGTCCTCAGATAGGGGGTGCTTAATTTCAAAAAAAGGGTACGAGCATATGCGTACCCTAAATAACACTGAGTGGGGGGGGGGGGGGGGGGCCGGGATCAAAAACCACTCGTATGGCAAATTATTCCGCCATTATTGATAATGTTTTTTGGAATACTCTTCCTACCCCAGACCATTCTTATCTGATACGAACCATTTTCCTATTATCTCACATTTTACCCCGGCCCCCCCCACTCAGTGTTATTTAGGGTACGCATATGCTCGTACCCTCTTTTTGAAAGCACCCCCTATCTGAGGACTGCCAACATTTCCGAACCCCCCTTTCGCGGGCTTTTCGCGGGCTTTTCCTGCCTTGGAGACCCCCCTAAATCAGGAAAAATGCTCAATGTACCCCCTTAAATTCGGAATAATTTCTCAGGAATCCAAAGAGATGAGAGAAAAAAAGAAAAACACCCCCTTTTTAAAGAAATCTCCGGGTGAAAAGTCAAATACACCCCTTTTTTTACAATTCTCGGGCCGGACTTTGTCGCACGAAAAGTACCCCTTTACCGGACATTTTGGCAACACGCATGCGGTCATTCCGACCTCTGAGTGGGGGGGCCGGGCATTTTACCCTCAAGCAGTCATCTTCACAGGCCATCAGGACGCATCCCTAACCATGAAAACATTGCCAGTCTTGGCGCTTCTTTATCGGATTATGCTGATTGGTTATTTACGATAATGACGTAAATCTATCTGTTAATAATTTCCTTAACATATTTCATAATCAATTAGATATCCACACTCCTAAAGTTAAAGACAAAGGAACTACTAGCTACCAGGCGCGTAGCCAGAGTTTGATGTTTGGGGGGGCACATACATGTAATCGATCGAGGTCAAAAAAAGGAGTCTACAAAATTTCAACCGATCCCGGAAATTTTAGGGGGGGCACGTGCCCCCCCGTGCCCCCCCCCCCCCCCCCCCCCCGTGGCTACGCGCCTGCTAGCTACATCAAATCACCGAGACTGAAATGAAAGGCACTGCAGAGACTGGTAAATATCACGTGATATTTACGTCGTGTACTACGTCTTTAAGACGACATAACACGACGTCAAAAAGACATGATTTTGCACCCGCGCACGTCGTCATGAGGACGTCATATTTTGACGTGATTTTTACGTCTTATTATTCAAAGAAAGACGTCTTTAAGACGTCAACTTGTACCTTAGGAAGACGTCGTATGGACGTCATATTTACGTCTTACTAGTCAAAGAAAGACGTCTTTAAGACGTCAACTTGTACCATAGGAAGACGTCATATTGACGTCATATTAACGTCTTATAGTTAAAGAAAGACGTCTTTAAGACGTCAACTTGTACCATAGGAAGACATCATATGGACGTCATATTAACGTCTTATAGTTAAAGAAAGACGTCTTTAAGACGACATAACACGACGTCAAAAAGACATGATTTTGCACCCGCGTACGTCGTCGTGAGGACGTCATATTTTGACGCGATTTTTACGTCTTATAAGTTAAAGAAAGACGTCTTTAAGACGTCAACTTGTACCATGGAAGACATCGTGAAGACGTCATATGGACGTCATATTTTGTAGTATAGACGTCGTAATTTGACGTTATATTTACGTCTTATTAGTTAAAGAAAGACGTCTTTAAGACGTCAACTTGTACCATGGAAGACATCGTGAAGACGTCATATGGACGTCATATTTTGTAGTATAGACGTCGTAATTTGACGTTATATTTACGTCTTATTAGTCAAAGAAAGACATCTTTAAGACGTCAACTTGTACCATAGGAAAACGTCGTATGGACGTCATATTTTCTTTTTAGGTCGTATTGGTCCAAGAAAGACGTCGTACAGACGTCGTGTATACGTTGTATGGACATCAAATTTTGACGTGATATTTACATCTTACTGGTCATTTCGATGTACCTTTTATCCTTACATGATCTTTACGTCTTTTTTGTCCTCTAAATGACACCTATATGACCACCTGATCAAGGAAGAAAGTGTAAAAGTCACTTCATGAACACATTTTAAACATTCACACAGTAAAAACAAAGCAACAAATATTGCATCACATAATATATAGACATGCCAGACAGAAAGTAATTTTCATATTTTTAATGTACATGTATATGGTATGAAAATGGATAACAAAAATATAGAATACTTATTTGTAAACCTTCTTCTTCTATCTAACTTGTCTTCTATACATACAGAATCTTTCCATCACCATCCTGACACTTCTTCCAAAACATGCTGTATAAATACCTAGTGTATTTCTGTCAGTCTCATAATTGATTTTAAGAAAGTTAACAGGCCATCACAAAGATATTTGTGTTGTTATAAATTGTGCTGCTTCATTTCAGATTTCATTCTGTTACAAGAAACTAAAACATAAATTGGCTTAACTTATAAGTCTTGCGGTTGTGAGAAGCAGGTTAGCAGCATGGAGACTAGGTAAAGCTACACTGATACCCGCAGTTGTTTAGAAGACAAGCAAACAGCAGACTGGGGAAGTTCCTCATATTCAGCAAAACAGCATAGTGGAAAGCTGGGCATTCATCAGTGCAGCTCTACCTCGTCTCCACGCTGCAAAACTGCTCCTCACAACCACCCCAAGACTTTAGTGCAGATAAAGACTATCACATAAAACAAAAGGTTGTTGGAAACAATTCCTGAACATGTAAGATAACAAAATTACAAGGGGAATATCTAATTTTATGGCAAGAATTCAGTATAAAGTATAAAACTATACAATCTAAATCACACACAAGAGAAAAATGGCACAAATGATAAACACATGGCTTAGCTAAGTTATTTCTTACACTCAAAAGGAACAAGTTGGCAGCAAGGGGAACAGGGAGAGCTTGACTGATACCTGCAGAGTTTTCTGATGATGGTTGCTTGCCTGTTGAAACCACGATGTTCACATTTGGCGATACAGCATATTGGAAAACTGTGCAGAAATCAGCTCAACTATACCTATTCTCTGTGCTAGAAACCTGCTTCTTACTCATACTGGCACATGACTTAAACACAAAAAAGGCATTAGTGGCAACATTCATACTTATAAATATCATCAAAAAACATTTTGTTGCAAATACAGAACCTGAAGTTCAAGTATAAAAATACAATTTCTATCAAAAAACATTCCCGCCAGTACGATTGGCTCTGTTGGGCAATTTCAAGGTGACTGTGCAATAATTATTCGGAAGATATTTCCAAGTTTAAGATAAAATAGCAAACATGCTTAAAAATTTTAGCACAAAGAGATATATTCCATTGCTAATGTCACAACATTCATTTGGCAAGTTTATACTCCTGGGGGGAGTTCCACAAAAAAATGAAATTTAACTTAAATTTTTACAGCAAATTCAATATAGGTACATGTAAGCCATATTGTGCTTTCAAAATCACAGATACAATCCAAGAATTGTATACTTTTAATTACCAAAAAATTCTCAAACCACAAAGATATTTATGGTTTTCTTTGAAGGCGCCATTGTGTGTCACTCTTTAACACTTAATTCTCCCAACATATGTTTGAATTTTCCCCAACCGTTTTTCCCTGAAAATAAGATATAAAACAGGCCTTTAAAACTCTATTAGGTATTAGAGCCAATTCTTTGTTTTGTGATGATTTACATTCACCTAAAATTTAATTAAATTATAATAATATAGTTGGCAGAATTAAGGAATAATAATAATAATAATAATAATGTAACTTATATCGCGCCAAATCCACTCTGTGGAGTGCTCAAGGCGCGTGTAAACAGGAAAAACGATCAAGACTTGAAAAGGAATGTTTTGAGATGAGTTTTGAAAGAATCAGAGGATAAACATTTTTTGATGTCTTCAGGAAGGCCATTCCATAATTTAGGACTAGAGTATACAAATGATCTTTCCCCCCACGTTTTGGTAATTTTGGGGGTCACAAGAAAATTGGAAGTGGATGAGCGTAGAGGTCTTGCAGGAGTGTAGTTTTGGATTAGAGAGATAAGGTATTGAGGAGCAGAGCCATGAACGCAATGAAAGGTAAGCAACAAAATTTTGAAAACAATGCGATCTTTTACTGGGAGCCAGTGTAGCGACTGCAAAACTGGGGAAATGTGGGTACGCTTGCTGGTCAGAGAAACAATACGAGCTGCGGCGTTTTGAAGCTTCTGGAGTTTGGACAGTAGATTCTGGGGTAGATTGATTAGGAGGGCATTGCCAAAATCAAGACGGGAGGAAATCAGAGCATGAACTAATTTTTCGGTGGCAGACTTGGACAAATATTTACGAATAAAACCGATATTACGCAATTGGTACCTTACTGATCTACAAATATTAAGAACTTGGTTAGACATTGTCATATGTGAGTCAAACATAACACCGAGATTGCGACACGTTTGTGACAAGTGAATTATGTGGCCAGAAAATGAAATGCAATTGATATTAACTTTACTAAGCTGTACTTTGGAACCAAATATAAGGAATTCACATTTGTCTAAATTTAATTTCAAGGAACGTGCGAGCAACCAATCAAGAACATCAGCCATGCAAGATTCAAGGCGATGAACGGCTCGTTCTGCAGCAGCTTGATCTGAATTGAAGGAAATCATAAGTTGAATATCGTCTGCATAAATATGATAATCTATGCCATGTTGTAACAAAACTTGTCGCAATCCAATTAAATAAATTGAGAAAAGAGTGGGCCCGCCCACAGAACCTTGTGGTACTCCACACGAGAGAGGCATAGGAATCGATCAGATCAGATCAGAAATTTTGTTTTCAATTTATCATCAATAATGGTCTTTTTTCACTCAAACTTTCAGATTATTTTTAAGTGTACATATAGCATTGAAGGCAATACCTTTAATAGCACCATTTTCTCTCATCTAAACAATGTTACCAAGTCACTTTAAGGCTCGTTCAGACATGATTGCTGCAAAACAGTCAAAATCACATAGTTTTTTATGTTGACATAGAGTTCAATATGCTTTACATAGTGTATATTATCAAAAAGAGCTCACTGAATACGCGCAGTCCAAAACATACAAAGACACGTACCGGTAGGTCCTTTGTTTCCATTCACTTTACACATAAAACCAAACTGCATCATTTTTTAGATTTGTTGGAGGTTCACGAACTTCACGTCTTAATTGCTTAATAATGGAATCAAATTGTATTGCATTTACCTCACTCAATTTTCTCTATTACCAACTTAGACCGGTTTTTTGGCTCAGTCAGTAGAGTGTCCACCTCACAACCGGGAGGTCGTGGGTTCGAGCCCGGGCCGCGTCATATCAAAAGACGTTAAAAGACGGGAGTTGCTGCTACCTTGTTTGGCGTTCAACAATAAGGGATAGAGCAACGTCAATCTGGCGCTGCTCAGTGGGTTAGCTTTTGGGTAGAATCTCCTGCATTATGCACTGCTTTCAGATCCAGGGAACATAGACGCAAAGAATTCTAATGCATGAATAAAGCAAAAAAGAAAGGAATACAATTTAAGAAAAACTTTCACATATTTTAAAACTGGAATGTTAACAATGAATTCTGTCAGAAAAGCACTGCTTGGTAAGATTTATCAGAAATAATTTCTTATTGCTCACAAAACATAAAAGTCAACACACCTTTGGATTTTAAACATTTGTGGGCAATGCAAAACGTGATTCACGATTTTGTTTGGTAAATTATCAATACAATTCTAGTTTCAGGGATGCCAGTTAGAATTGATCAGAGGGCCTGAAAAATCACCTAGAATGAATGAGCTAGCTTGTACACAAAAAACCTAAACTATGGTATGAAAATAACTCGCCAGGGCCTGAATTCAGGATATTGCCTGAAAACTGGCATTCCTGTAGTTTGCTGAAGAGGGTTGAATGAAAGCTCCTTGACCTATGCTGAAAGGTAAAAAAACACTGTTTCAAACTCACAAAATATTGTCGGTTATTGCAACATACCTGCAGGTTTTAGTGATCTAAAATTAATTGAATTATAAATATATAATTGAAAATTAGGACAAATAAGCCTTTCAAATGAAATGATCCATTCTGTAGTGTCTAATTAGTCAGAGTCTCAGTGTCTGTCAGTGACCATGCATAATATGACAAATAAATGTACAAAAATAATACAATTACATGTACACATTCATTTACCGATAATGGCTTCAACTGTTTCAAGAGGCTGCTGATCCTTAGGGAACATCCACAAGGTTGCGAGAGAGTAGCATTTTCTGCATGGTTTCACATCAATATACTGAGGCCACAATGTGCTTTGAATCCACTGCTTTGACGAGATATGTTAACAAAGGATGCCTACAATTAATGAGAAAATAAATAAAGTTAAAACAAAATGAATGGTTGATAAATGTATGCATGTGCAACACATATACTACAAACTTCTTTGAACAGCCTGTGGGGAAAGAATTTTGTTTACCATTTACGGGTCTATTATTTCCAGATAAAGATTTCTGCATGTATACGGTAGCCTATAAGATAAATTTGCTGTCTAAAGACTATAGAAACGACTTGTTTAAAGTTACATGTATGTGACTGTGACACAAGACACTGCTTTATTCCTCTACGCATCGACACGCAATGCTCAATTTCCAGACATCTGGGCCCGGGCCGGTAGTCCACTTTCTCACAGGTTTCACTGCAAACCACTGCACATTACAAGTGCATACCGATGGTGGTTGCGGGCGGGCGCATGCCTGTGTGAAGTTATCTACTGTATAATGAGGAGGTAGATAACTTCACAAGACACACAGACTTACGTGCCCCCGCAACCCTCCATCGGTATGCACTTGTATTGTGCAGCGGTTTGCCGTGCAACCTGTGAGAAAGTGTATACTAATATCAACGTTTTCGAAAAATACTCCCCCCGAAATAAGAAAATTGATCAGAAACAGGTTAGAAACATAACGACTTTTAAATCATGACCGGCATTATTTGAATTAACATTTCATGAATATTTGCTTGATTTGGGGTATGTTTTAGATTTTTAGTACTATCTCCACGCCAGAGTTGAGGGTCACTGGTCAAAAAGTCTGGATATGATTCTGAACTAGTACTAGATCTACAGTATTGCTTGGAATGCGCGTGACTGCAATACTGCATGTATTATCCGTCTTGGTGTGACAGTCTACTCTTATAGCACTGCAGTAGACTAGTCAGACAGTGCCAAAACTTTCATCAGTTAGCTTCTCTTATTTTTCTGCTTTCTTTTACTTTTAGTTTTAGAGCAGTTGCATATTCGAGTTAGATTTCCCTTTAAAGCCATGTAGGGGTCTAGCCCATGTGTAGGCAAATGAGTAAACATTTTTGCTTTAAAAGATGCCCCATGCATCCCATCAAGACCCTACATAAAAATACATAGATGGGATCATACATTTCAAATCTTGTCAGCAGGTCAGGTGTTGCAAGTCCGAGCTCACTAGTAATATCACTGACATCAGATCATACATTTCAAAACGAAAACAGAGACTATAGATTTATGTACATTTTGTAAATAAATTCTTCTAGGACTTACCCATACTGTATATTTGCAGGGGAAAACGAGAGTATTCAGGAGGATGATACGGCACTCGGTCAGCAATGTATTAACGGCTTATTCCCTCTGAATTCAAATACATATACACAGTATATACAGTGTATGTAGGCCTATCACCCTTACAAAAAAGTTGTATAGAATTCTATAGAACGCTTTATAGAGTTCTATAGAGTTCTATAGAACTCTATAACATTCCAGATTCTCTATAGGATTCTCTATAGAAAGCGGTTTCCTCTATAGAATTCTATAGAATAATTTTTCTATAGATTTAAATTTCTATAGAAAAGTTAATTCTCTATAGAATTTGTTAGGTTGTCTATAGAAATCAGTTTTCTCTATAGAATTCTATAGAATAAGTTTTCTATAAATTTAAATTTCTATAGAAAAGTTAATTCTCTATAGAATTTTTTAGGTTGTCTATAGAAATCAGTTTCCTCTATAGAATTCTATAGAATAAGTTTTCTATAAATTGAAATTTCTATAGAAAAGTTAATTCTCTAAAGAATTTTTAAGGTTGTCTGTAGAACTGAGTTTCCTCTATAGAATCCTAAACAATAAGTTTTCTATAGATTTAAATTTCTATAGAAAATTCAATATAAAAAATGGCGTCCCCGACTTCTCTATAGAATTTTTAAGGTTGTCTATAGAAATGAGTTTTCTCTATAGAATTCTATAGAATAAGTTTCCTATAGATCTAAATTTCTATAGAATTCTATAGAATTTTTTTTCTATATGAAGATATGTATCTCATGCATATTCATGATAATTTGCATGTTTTTACAGAAAATGTAATTATCATGATCTGTCAAGCAAATGTGACAATTAACATCAATTTTGTGATTTATATTTTCTTAGTCAATTATTGACAAACATAATATATATGTCCGAATTTTTTAAACATGTAACTTAAGACGTAAAATAGATATATTAATATATGTAATTTACTAACCAGTAAAAACATGTATAATTTTGTATATATGTATGTAAGATCTCAGCACTACTTAATTAACAATATATACTCAACTATATTTTGCTTCAAATGATCTTTGTGATGGAGCAATTGCAGGAGTCTATATAAATATGGTTTAGTCGGTGGCCAGATGTCATGCAATATTGATTATTAAGTATCAATTGATTGCTGGTCGCTACTGAATAATAAACTGGTTTTCAACTGGTAAAAAATGGTCTATAGAATTATTAACAGAAAAACTTCTATAGAATTCTATAAAAAAAAATCTACAGAATTTCTATAGGCCATTCTATAGAATGTTTTATAGAGGTCCGTTATAGATTTCTATAGAATTTGTATAGAAAAGTGGCCCACTTTTCTATAGAATCTCTATAAAACATTTCTATAGAATTGCTATAGAATAAAATTGTCTATAGAATTCTTTACAAAAAAATTCTATAGAATTCTATAAAACAAATTCTATAGAATTTCTATAGAATGTCCGTTATAGATTTCTATAGAATTTGTATAGAAAAGTGGCCCACTTTTCTATAGAATCTCTATAAAACATTTCTATAGAATTGCGTATAGAAATTCTATAGAATTTTTTTTATAGAATTCTATAGAACATTTTTGTAAGGGCATATACGCCTTGCATTGAGTATACAATACAGTACACACACACACGTACGTACACTACCGTTTGAAATAGCGAGATAGTCTTGATCGATATTGCAGACCTTGGTGCATATTAGGATGGTGCATAATCTGTAAAGTGGTGACATTTGAGGGGGGGGGGGGGGGAGTTCCCCATTTTCAATTCTGATAATTGCCCTATTTACTTTGACTTCTGCCCATATTAGATCCTACCTTATATTGGTTTTTACTGTCGTATTGACGTCGTAATGACGTCGTCAATACGACAAAAATTATCTTGGACAAATTAGTCTTTTAAAGATGTCGTTATGACGTCGTCGATACGACAAAAATTATCTTGGAAAAAATTGTCTTTTAAAGAGGTCATAATGACGTCGATCGTTATCACGTCGTCAATACGACAACATTACATTGGAAAAAATTGTCTTTTAAAGACGTCATAATGACGTCGTCAATACGACACAAATTAGCTTGGAAAAAATAGTCTTTAAAAGAGGTCATAATGACGTCGTAATGACGTCGCCAATATCACAAAATTTTCTTTGAAATATAGTCTTAAAAAGACGTCAAAATGACGTCAAAATGATGTCGTTAATACGACAAAAATAATCTTGGAAAAAATAGTCTTTTAAACCCTAGTAAAAAATAAATAGGAAAAAAATAGAAAAAAAATAGGGAAAAATTAAATACAAAAATATATTTTTTTCCTATTTTTCTCGTCCCCAAAAAAGCTATTTAAAAGGCATAGTTTTGGAACAAAAAATAGGAAAAAAATAAAAGCCACAAATAGTTTTGAAATTTATTTATTTCCTATTTTTCTCGTCCCTAAAAAAAAGCTATTTAAAAGGCATAGTTTTGGAACAAAAAATAGGAAAAAAATAAAAGCCACAAATAGTTTTGAAATATATTTATTTCCTATTTTTCTCGTCCCTAAAAAAAAGCTATTTAAAAGGCATAGTTTTGGAACAAAAAATAGGAAAAAAATAAAAGCCACAAATAGTTTTGAAATATATGTATTTCCTATTTTTCTCGTCCGTAAAAAAATATATTTCAAATAGCATAGATTTGGAACAAAAAATAAAACATAATTTTTTTTGTTCCTAATCTATTCTATTTAAAATATGTTTTTGGGGGACAAGAAAAATAGTGAAAAAATACATTTTTGTATTTATTATTTCCTATTTATTTTGTAATAGGGAGAAGAATGAACAAAGGATAGCAAGAGGAAATAACGAATATATTTCAAACATATAATTTCTTATTTAGAACTACAAACCAAATATATTTAAGAGCTTTTAAAACAAAAGTTGCTATCACTTGATTTGATTTGATGATAAATGATTGCTGTACTGTATTGTTTGGTCAACTCAAGTTCCATTGTGTAGCACATTGTTGTATGATATACATATGTAGGTGTCATGCATGCATGTACAAACAAATCTAATGATCGAATCCCCATCCACATATCATCCCCTATATTCCCTACCCTAGTAAAAAAAAAAAAAAAAAAATGGGAATATAAATTTTCTGCTGCCAGATGTACAGTACAGATAAATGAAATGCATACAAATTTTGATTTCAGTTTGAAATGTTCGAACACTTTAATATTACGTACAAATATCAAATGCAAAGTACATGTACATCCTTTGGTGAATAGAGCGCCAAACAAACAAGAAGCCTACAAAACTTCTATATCATACATACCAGTACTAACATAACTAACAAAACTTTGCAAGCATTTTATTTAGAGAATTTTGGATTCAAAGGTAATACCGGTACATGTATCAGCTAGTAACTATATGCATGAATACCGTAAATATATCTCTGTCTAAATGCTGGCTGGCAAACTGATTGGCATATATTTATATACCAGTCTTTTAAATGATATCATGCAAATGTAGTCCTAATTTGTAGGTCTAAATGTAAGACAAAAACACAAGAAAGGAAAATAAAAGTTTTTTTTCTTCCTTAAATCGTTTGCTAATCACTGGTCAAATTTGCAGATAAATGTGAACCAATATTGGTTCACATGACTACCTCAATATAAGAAATGTGCAACGCTAGCAATCGATTGGCCTGGTTTATACTAATATATTGTAAATCTAATCTGAAAGTAAGAAAGATATTCCCCCCCCCCCCAAAAAAAAAAAAAAAATAATAATAATAATAATAATAATAACCCTATCTGTGACTTAAGGGGAATCGTCTAAAACTACTGTGACTTAAGGGGAATCGTCTAAAACTGTAGCTAAAGGGGAAAATTTCTGGATCGTCACATGGTGGTCAAACAAATAACCGTATTACTTCATTTTGTGATTAATTTATATCATGTGCAAACAAACTAAAGGCCTATGACTTAAAGTCCAACTTAAAAGCTGAATTACCGAATATAACGATTTTGGCGTTTCCCCTTAACATTTTTTAACCATAAGTGTAGCTTAGGGAGAATCGACATTTCCCCTTAAGGTCAAATTTGAAACCTGTTATTATTCCCCTGTTATTATTCCCCTTAATGTTGTAAATCATACTACTGTCATTTTTCCCCTTAATGTTCTTAGTTATACAACTGTTATTATTCCCCTTAATGTTGTAAATCATACTACTGTCATTTTTCCCCTTAATGTTCTTAGTTATACAACTGTTATTATTCCCCTTAATGTTGTAAATCATACTACTGTCATTTTTCCCCTTAAGTGTAGCTTAGGGAGAATCGACATTTCCCCTTAAGGTCAAATTTGAAACCTGTTATTATTCCCCTGTTATTATTCCCCTCAATGTTGTAAATCATACTACTGTCATTTTTCCCCTTAATGTTCTTAGTTATATACAACTGTTATTATTCCCCTTAATGTTGTAAATCATACTACTGTCATTTTCCCCTTAATGTTCTTAGTTATACAACTGTTATTATTCCCCTTAATGTTGTCAGTCATACAACTGTTATTATTCCCTTTACTGTTGTAAGTCATACAACTGTTATTATTCTCCTTAATATTGTGAGTCATACAACTAATTACTAGTACATGTATTCCCTCAATGTTGTAGGTCATACAACTTTCATGATTGCACTTAATGTTGCAAGTCACATATACATGTAGATATTATTGTTCATTATTGTACATGTCCACACCCAGGACCAAAATCCAATTGAAACCAGTTGAAATCTCCAACTGGTTTCAATTGGTTTCAACTGGTTTCAATAGGAATACAAATTTTCCAGTTGAAACCAATTGCCTTAACTGGAAAAAGTTTGGATGGTGTGTCAATTCCAGTTCAAACCAATTGGAAATTGCAACTGGATCCAGTTGAATCTTGTATTTAACTGGTTCCAGTTAGAAGTGCAACTGGAACCAGTAAGATAATTTTTCCAGTTACTCAATTGGTTCCAGTTAGATGGCCATTTCAATTTACCCAACTGGTTCCAGTTAGAAGTGCAACTGGAACCAGTAAGAATATTTCCAGTTACCCAATTGGTTCCAGTTAGAAAGGCAGTTTCCAGTTACCCAACTGGTTCCAGTTAGAAGTGCAACTGGAACCAGTAAGAATATTTCCAGTTACCTAATTGGTTCCAGTTAGGAGGCAGTTTCCAGTTACCCAACTGGTTCCAGTTAGAAGTGCAACTGGAACCAGTAAGAATATTTCCAGTTACCCAATTGGTTCCAGTTAGAAGGCAGTTTCCAGTTACCCAACTGGTTCCAGTTAGAAGTGCAACTGGAACCAGTAAGAATATTTCCAGTTACCCAATTGGTTCCAGTTAGAAGGCAGTTTCCAGTTACCCAACTGGTTCCAGTTAGAAGTGCAACTGGAACCAGTAAGAATATTTCCAGTTACCAATTGGTTCCAGTTAGAAGGCAGTTTCCAGTTACCCAACTGGTTCCAGTTAGAAGTGCAACTGGAACCAGTAAGAATATTTCCAGTTACCCAATGAGTTCAAGTTAGAAGACTTTTACTTAGAAGTAATACAGTGTTGGTCAACATGGAATGGATTAAGTAGAAATACGTTTTCAGTTATATTTCTTCACCTTTAAATACTGTGTTTTCAATTTTTCTTTTGAGATGTATCAACGTGAATAGAAATGAATTGTAAGCTCAGAAACACTTTGAGATTATCTGCGAGATATTTATCAGTGGAAACTAGCTGTAACACCACATAATGTAAGGGTACCTGATAGATAATATTTTAAGGGATTGTGTTCTACCCTAATACATGTAAGTGTATCCAAAAATTAGAAAATTAAGGAAATATATTTTTCCCCTTCGACTTTTACCAACACTGCAAAAATGGCTTTGATGTACATGTATACTCAAATACAACAGACAAGGATCAGCAGAAAATTCGCTTTCTATTTATGTATATTTTATTTAATCAATAACAATAAGATTATAAACATGGTACCATTACATATTCTAAATTGTAGTTCTGTAAACATAGATGCCATAAACTGGAGAGATTGTTTTGGGCCTATTATACTCATAAATTTGACACAGTAAAAAACAATTGATAAAAAAAGATTATAAAGGAAAAACTGTAAAATATGAACGCATCTACGTTTCATATGTCATTACATGTACATGTATATACATGTACGTGTGATAAATACCATCTGACATCTCACCAAAAAAAAATCAGTGTAAACCTTAAAGGTAAAGACCAGTGTTGGAAACGCTCCCCCCCCCCCTTCCTCTCAAATGATGTAATGGAAGCTCTTATTACCAATGATGTGAAAGAATATGTTTTTACTAATACGTGCTGATACAAATTTTGACGAGAAACCGCCTACTAATTGATATATTTGGTAAATTATTTTATCTATATAACTTCACTAAGACTGGGCCAAATTATCATTTTGATGATTTCAGAACCTTGCAGTACACACCAATACTTATATGTTAGATGATCAACCTTTTCTGGTCGATTCCACAACGTTTCTTGTACAATGCAGTCGCATGACCATAACTGGTCTTTATCTTTAAAGGAGCTACACAAAGAAAAATTCACTACAACTGATAATTAGAACAAATTACATATGGATGGAAAGATTTTCTCTCGAAAAACACAAATAATTTGCTGAGAAATCATATTGATATTATGGAAAGGCGTAAAATGCAATTTTTCATGACCCTTCTTAGACCCCCGAACGCCCATGAACGTAAGCCAAACACACGAGCGTAGCGAGCTCTGAATAGTGACGTCACACACTGGACAAACGGCTCAGTACCGGAGTCGCGCGTGTATTAGTCTGCAGCTAGCCAGCCGTGTCCCATGTGTGATGTCACAAATATTGACGCTCTACAAAGGACCGCTGAAGGCAGAAAATCTGGATCTCAAAACTAACATTTTGAGAGTTGATTACTACGGGCCCCAAACATATTTTGAAGAGGAGAGTTGTTGTATTTGATCAGTAAGGCTTCCCCTTCGCAATGATATGAGTTTTGCATCAATTCAAAACACTTTTGATTCTTTGTGTGTCTACTTTAAAGGTACTATGTCCCATTTGCAGGCCAAAAAAATGAAAAGGTTAAATTCCAACGGCATTTGAAATATAATACTAAGTTGTTCAATCGACAAGAGCTATAGAGTCAGTAAGTAATTCTTTTCAGACCATTGTAACGCATGGTTGTACGTTTTCTGCGGCACAAAGATTAAATCAGTTTAATTTGGGCCATTACAAGAAGTGGGTTATTGATGTACACAAATATGCTCATGTTATGCATGTTATTACCAAAGAAGAAAAAAGGCAAGTGACTAAAGTCTAGCAAGTCTAGCAAGTAAATGGGTTTCCTTGCATAATTTGAATATTAGGACACTGCTAACATTTCACAGATATTTCACAGATAGGACATACATGACATATTCATAACTGCTGCAAAGTTCTACAGAATTTGATGTTGGCTGCAAAAGGGACATAGTATCTTTAAAGGAATCCAAAACTGTTTGTATAACTAACCAGATTAATATGCACAAACCATTAATTCAATGCCACATAGTTTGGCAAAGTAATTATGTACCTTGCATCATTGATGATTACTTCTAAGCTGTTAACCTCTGCTTCAGTAGCAAGTACGGCTGCCAGCACATTGTTTGTTCCTGTACATAATTTTATGTGTGAAATTTTGGCATCTGATTCAACATCACAGAATGATTCCAATTCTTCGAGAATTAACCATTTCACAATCATGAAACACTGATCATTCAGTGTTACAATACTAAGTAATTCACCTATCCTATTGTCTGAAAAAACAACTAACTGATTGTTTCTCTTAATAGTGTTTGCTCGATATTCAGCTGTACAGAAAAGCAAGCCATTTCTTTTTAACCTTTTGTACACAGTCACTAGTCTATTTGCTTCAACTCTATATCCAGAAGCTATCAATGCAGCATATTCCCAAAACTTAAGTAGTCTGACTGTACCCATACCAAGAACAACATCTTGTCTATAGAAGTCGTATACTGTATTTTTCTTTCTAGAACAAGACATCATGTTGCAGAACAGTTTTATTTCATGTGACACTACATGTTTGGTTAACAAGCTTGGGAGCGTATGAACGAACAAAAATTTACGCATTGCCTGCATAATCATTCCACTATTTCCTTGAAGTTGACGTTTAATTCGCCCGTACCTGCCTCAAACGGGAAACATGAGTGTGTCCACAATGGTCCCCACTTCCGCACACTTTTTGCAAGATGTGTCAAAGAGTGAATATTAAATGTCATGGAGGTTGCACCATACAAAATTTGACATCTACCAACAAAAGAAAATAATAGCAGATCACTCATGTGTAAATCAGCATTTGATACAGATTTTTGCAATAGCAGGTATGATGCCTCAACTAAGATAAGTAAGTGCGTCCAATATTCTTGTGGCAAAATACCATTTAAACAAGGGAGGCAATACACTAGTAACCACATGTACCATTCTGAGGCTTTCCAGTACTTGCGTTCAGTGATTGGTCTTGGTGTTCTTGCAACCGTACTTGGAGGCCTGATGGACTTTAAACGAGAACTTATAACAGCCATGACCCTCATGGACCCAATGTAAAAGGGATTTGTAGCTGGGGATGAAAACCAAAGATCAGCTAACTGGCGAACAACACCAAGAAGGAGGCAATGCATGAAATCTGGGGGGAAACCCCAACAAATCGGAAAATGTGGCAAGTTTATTAAAGGACTTGGACCTTTTACCCCTCTTATTGACCTATTTTCTTCAAAAGACTGAGCCATATCCTCCATGACTTCTTCATCTGTCCTGTCGCTGTATTCGCAAACGTCAATAGGATACTTCACTACCCTTTCTACAAGTTTACCAGGATGATAGCATAAACTGCACCCATTGTATCCATTGAAACGTACTGTATTTTGCATGGCTGCCTAGCGGGTGCATCAGCACAACAACATATACCACATAATTTACTATGAATTTCTTCCTCCCCTTTCTTTCAAGTCATACCTTCTTCAGCCAATTTCTTTGCGCATTCTGTAAATTTTTCTAAAAAACACCTCCATCTTTGGCTCAACTTTGCCAAACCATACGCCAGCTAAGATAAGGTTCTGGTGTCTCAACTTTGGAGAGAGTTCATTAATCATTAAAAATATGGGCCACATAGAATATTTTGAAGATTTAAAGACGGGAAGGCCATCAGAATTGAACATATACATGTATGAAAAATTATTGTTATTACCCAACAGTTCCCCATCATCCAACAATTTCTGATAAAATTCACCGTCAAAAACATCCTCAATTCCTTCATCAGATATTTTTTGCCGATTTTGGCGGTATGACAAATGAGGCGCAATGTCTGACCTTTCAAATAGGGCCCTCACTTGAGAAGACAAATCAGCTGTAACAAAAAAATTGCCATTACTCAGATTTGTTACTACACATGTATCATTACAATGTGGACATAAAACAATATCTTCAGTGAGACTTTCAAATGACTTGACATAGCTGTAACAAGTAACACAATAAAAATGAAAGCTTAGTGATATTGCTTTCCCAGAAAATATTTTCTTCATGATGGATTGAATTGAAGTGAATATTTCTCTGGAACAAAGGATGTTTATCAGTTCCAAAAGATGAGTTGCGGCAACAGCGGATAAACAATGCCTCATAACAAAGGATAAAATCATGAGTATCGCCTCTGCTTTGGAAATCTGTGATCCATTAAAGATGGCATCATTCAAGGTGTCATCACCATCTTCGCTATCCTGATCATCGCCATCCTGCTCATCGCTATCCTGCTCATCTCCTGTTGGATCCATCATGTCTGAAAGCGCATTTTCATCATCAACGTTGTCAATATCCTCATCAATTGCACTTCCTGACATGTTACCTGTAAATGTGTCTTCACTGAGAGCCTCCTCTTCTGTAATGTAGGGTTCACCAGTGTCATTGTCACTTGTGATGTCTGCACAAACAAGAATATAATAAAAAGGAACGTAAGATAAACAGTCTTTCAAATCAGCACTTAAATATAACCTCCAAGTTGAAAAATTAACACCCGATAGCAATTTAGCTCTAAAAAGCCCTGAAAGAACTAACCCTGTAAGTTGGGGCTTTGATCGGATCAGAAGATCGGAGTGTCGCACCTGTGATCGGTATCGGAAAAAATCTTTGGGAAAAAAAATCAGCAGATTAAAAAAAAAAAATTGCCTACATTATAATCCAAGATGGCGGCCCGCATGTTTTGCCTCTTTTCTTAGACCAATATTATTAATTTCATAGTCATGAAAAGGAACTAAATATCAACAAACATGGTCTACAACAACTACAAATGACAAAATAATCCAAGCTATACATTTTTTAAAGGCATTTGATAGCCCAAAACTTGAAAACTTTATTGATCGCAATGATCGGCGCTCGGAAATTATTATCCGATCTCACCTGATCGGCTCAAGATTGGCCCCCGATCCGGTGATCGGTTACAGGCCTAGAAAGAACACTGGAAAAATGTGAAGAAATAGAAAAATAACCCCTGAGGAATTCTATTTTTATCATAGCAAATAAAAAAACTAACAATTTTTAAACAGACTGCCTCTCTGGGAATTTCAAATTCAGATGCAATTTATGTAACTCTTACATTGGCTTCCTTCTATGGCTAGCCTAAGTTATACAATAATCAGAACTAGGCAATTCCGCAGATTGACGGACAATACAATTTGAGTCATCATTAACCTATTGCGATGGATGGTCATAGTAAAGATGACAGGTCTTTCAAATTCAATATGAATTTCTTTTAATTTCTATTGATTTTCTTAAAGGGATCCGGTAACTTTGTCTCAGATCCTGAAACAAAATTCTGGATTTAGCTCATGCTGCAATGATAATTATAAACCTTTAGGTCAGTCAGGAACCCCATGACTTTTACAAGCCGATCGCCTGTCTGATTATTTAGATATTTATGATTGGAATTACAAATTTTGAAAACCGTTCGCTGAACGGTTTTCATAACACTACAGTCTATTGGGGAAAATGAGTATGGTAAAAGCGGTCACTCAAAGATTTTTACTTTTTTGAGGCACTTCTTGATCATTTTGAAGTGCAATTTTTTTTTTAGGGCTTCAATATTACACCATATCACAGACACTGGTAACATGTAGGACCGTGTATCTCAGATTTAACATTGTTAAACGATCCCTTTAAGATCTCTTCTCTACCCATCTTTAAAAAAAAAAACATTAAAAAAAAAAAATCCTTTAAACTCAGATTACTCAGGGTTCTTTTCTTTTTTTCCCCCTCTCAAAATTTCACTAAAGGGCGAAAGATGAATACATTTCCAAATTAAACATCCTTTTTTCCAGAGAAATATTCACTTCAAGTAACGTACATACAAATTACTTCAATACTAAAGTGTATGATTGTATCATCAGTTTTTTGCTTTTCTAATTATACATGTAATAGCGATGCTACGAACCAGTATCTAGATGTAAATCTTCATCAGTCTCGCTACCCTCTGCTGCAAAGTCAGAATCATCCAAGGCATCCCCGTGCGGAGTTTCTCCTCCATGTCCATTCTATGAATTTCGGAATATATGAAAAACAAGGAAAAATTGTGAGTAAATGGTTATACTGGTATTTTCAATTAAGAATGATAAATCATAAACTAGTTTCATTAGTTGCAATTGAAGCGATAACACTTAAAGGTAGATCATGAAGTTGCTATGAATAAATGCAGAAAATTATCTTAAGTACTAAACCATTCAATAAAGGCAAAAGACAAAATACAGGCTGCTACAAACATTTTTTTTGGACATTTGCTTAAATGGGCAAGTAATTCATGCCTTAACTTTTGGAAAGATTTTCTACATCGGCTCTCCAAAAGAAAATGTGAGCTAGTGTTGGCAGGGGAAAAAAAATGCAATGAATAGTTGGATTACCATGCTTACATCTACAGTTTATGCAACACGAGGCTCACTGAATTGGCTGTCTTTCTAAGACTTGTAACTGTCGATGAAGGCTTCTCCATTGTGCAAACTTTTTAGCGAGTGGATCTGCACTCGCTGCTGCATACAATTTTCTGCAAATTATAAGAAAAAGATAATTAAATACAATCATGATGTAAAACCCAACCCAAAAATAAGTCCCCCCTAAGTCGAAATGACGTAATATGTTAACAAAAATTGTTAGAGCAAAATAACTTGGCAGGAGTTAACATTTCAACACTTGACTAATTTGTTGGGTCTAGTTTGTAAATTCTTGATTGCATGGTTTTAGGGGCAAACAAATTGCAGTGTGTCTGATTTTCACGCTCAGGGTATGTGGTCTATGACTTCATGCACGGTGTGCCTGTGTCTGACCTTCACGCACTGTGTATGTGGTCTATGACTTCATGCACGGTGTGCCTGTGTCTGACCTTCACGCACTGTGTATGTGGTCTATGACTTCATGCACGGTGTGCTCGTGTCTGACCTTCACCTAAATCCCAGTGTAGTGTCTCGGAATATGTGTGTTATCGTGGTTAAACCAAATATTGAAGAGGAATTATCAACAGATTGAGGACGGTCGAAAAGAACTATATTGACCATGCTATTTCTTTCAATTTTATCCTCGTCATCAGTTTAGTGCAATCTTGACCAGATACGTGTTTTAATCCGTAAGTGCCCATATACTTTGTATTTGTGTAATATTATGTTAAAGTCAAGAAGTTGCTAACCATCATTTTGAAAAGAAAATCTGTTGTTATATGAAACAATTGTTATTTTAAGGTACATGTTATGCGACGCAGGAGATCTCGTCGAATCGACGAAGATGAGGGTGCTCACCGCCTGCTAACGATCTCCGGACATCGATATTTAAGTTTCTTGGAAATTCTCCTTCTCTTGGATCTGCTTTTTACTGCTTCTTTGGACTGAAGCCTTCTTTTTTTGCTGCTGCATACAATTTTCTGCAAATTATAAGAAAAAGATAATTAAATACAATCATGATGTAAAACCCAACCCAAAAATAAGTCCCCCCTAAGTCGAAATGACGTAATTTGTTAACGAAAATTGTTAGAGCAAAATAACTTGGCAGGAGTTAACATTTCAACAGTCTTGACTAATTTGTTGGGTCTAGTTTGTAAAGATTTGATTGCATGGTTTTAGGGGCAAACAAATTGCAGTGTGTCTGATTTTCACGCTCAGGGTATGTGGTCTATGACTTCATGCACGGTGTGCCTGTGTCTGACCTTCACGCACTGTGTATGTGGTCTATGACTTCATGCACGGTGTGCCTGTGTCTGACCTTCACGCACTGTGTATGTGGTCTATGACTTCATGCACGGTGTGCTCGTGTCTGACCTTCACGCACTGTGTATGTGGTCTATGACTTCATGCACGGTGTGCCTGTGTCTGACCTTCACGCACTGTGTATGTGGTCTATGACTTCATGCACGGTGTGCCTGTGTCTGACCTTCACCTAAATCCCAGTGTAGTGTCTCGGAATATGTGTGTTATCGTGGTTAAACCAAATATTGAAGAGGAATTATCAACAGATTGAGGACGGTCGAAAAGAACTATATTGACCATGCTATTTCTTTCAATTTTATCCTCGTCATCAGTTTAGTGCAATCTTGACCAGATACGTGTTTTAATCCGTAAGTGCCCATATACTTTGTATTTGTGTAATATTACGTTAAAGTCAAGAAGTTGCTAACCATCATTTTGAAAAGAAAATCTGTTGTTATATGAAACAATTGTTATTTTAAGGTACATGTTATGCGACGCGGAAGATCTCGTCGAATCGACGAAGATGAGGGTACTCACCGCCTGCTAACGATCTCCGGACATCGATATTAGTTTCTTGGAAATTCTCCTTCTCTTGGATCTGCTTTTTACTGCTTCTTTGGACTGAAGCCTCCTTTTTTTGCTGCTGCATACAATTTTCTGCAAATTATAAGAAAAAGATAATAAATACAATCATGATGTAAAACCCAACCCAAAAATAAGTCCCCCCTAAGTCGAAATGACGTAATTTGTTAACGAAAATTGTTAGAGCAAAATAACTTGGCAGGAGTTAACATTTCAACACTTGACTAATTTGTTGGGTCTAGTTTGTAAAGATTTGATTGCATGGTTTTAGGGGCAAACAAATTGCAGTGTGTCTGATTTTCATGCTCAGGGTATGTGGTCTATGACTTCATGCACAGTGTGCCTGTGTCTGACCTTCACGCACTGTGTATGTGGTCTATGACTTCATGCACGGTGTGCCTGTGTCTGACCTTCACGCACTGTGTATGTGGTCTATGACTTCATGCACGGTGTGCCTGTGTCTGACCTTCACGCACTGTGTATGTGGTCTATGACTTCATGCACGGTGTGCCTGTGTCTGACCTTCACGCACTGTGTATGTGGTCTATGACTTCATGCACGGTGTGCCTGTGTCTGACCTTCACGCACTGTGTATGTGGTCTATGACTTCATGCAAGGTGTGCCTGTGTCTGACCTTCACCTAAATCCCAGTGTAGTGTCTCGGAATATGTGTGTTATCGTGGTTAAACCAAATATTGAAGAGGAATTATCAACAGATTGATGACGGTCGAAAAGAACTATATTGACCATGCTATTTCTTTCAATTTTATCCTCGTGTTCAGTTTAGTGCAATCTTGACCAGATACGTGTTTTAATCCGTAAGTGCCCATATACTTTGTATTTGTGTAATATTATGTTAAAGTCAAGAAGTTGCTAACTATCATTTTGAAAAGAAAATCTGTTGTTATATGAAACAATTGTTATTTTAAGGTACATGTTATGCGACGCAGGAGATCTCGTCGAATCGACGAAGATGAGAGTGCTCACCGCCTGCTAACGATCTCCGGACATCGATATTTAAGTTTCTTGGAAATTCTCCTTCTCTTGGATCTGCTTTTTACTGCTTCTTTGGACTGAAGCCTCCTTTTTTTGCTGCTGCATACAATTTTCTGCAAATTATAAGAAAAAGATAATAAATACAATCATGATGTAAAACCCAACCCAACAATAAGTCCCCCCTAAGTCGAAATGACGTAATTTGTTAACGAAAATTGTTAGAGCAAAATAACTTGGCAGGAGTTAACATTTCAACACTTGACTAATTTGTTGGGTCTAGTTTGTAAAGATTTGATTGCATGGTTTTAGGGGCAAAAAAATTGCAGTGTGTCTGATTTTCACGCTCAGGGTATGTGGTCTATGACTTCATGCACGGTGTGCCTGTGTCTGACCTTCACGCACTGTGTATGTGGTCTATGACTTCATGCACGGTGTGCTCGTGTCTGACCTTCACCTAAATCCCAGTGTAGTGTCTCGGAATATGTGTGTTATCGTGGTTAAACCAAATATTGAAGAGGAATTATCAACAGATTGAGGACGGTCGAAAAGAACTATATTGACCATGTATTTCTTTCAATTTTATCCTCGTCATCAGTTTAGTGCAATCTTGATCAGATACGTGTTTTAATCCGTAAGTGCCCATATACTTTGTATTTGTGTAATATTATGTTAAAGTCAAGAAATTGCTAACCATCATTTTGAAAAGAAAATCTGTTGTTATATGAAACAATTGTTATTTTAAGGTACATGTTATGCGACGCGGAAGATCTCGTCGAATCGACGAAGATGAGGGTGCTCACCGCCTGCTAACGATCTCCGGACATCGATATTTAAGTTTCTTGGAAATGCTCCTTCTCTTGGATCTGCTTTTTACTGCTTCTTTGGACTGAAGCCTCCTTTTTTTGCTGCTGCATACAATTTTCTGCAAATTATAAGAAAAAGATAATTAAATACAATCATGATGTAAAACCCAACCCAACAATAAGTCCCCCCTAAGTCGAAATGACGTAATTTGTTAACGAAAATTGTTAGAGCAAAATAACTTGGCAGGAGTTAACATTTCAACACTTGACTAATTTGTTGGGTCTAGTTTGTAAAGATTTGATTGCATGGTTTTAGGGGCAAACAAATTGCAGTGTGTCTGATTTTCATGCTCAGGGTATGTGGTCTATGACTTCATGCACGGTGTGCCTGTGTCTGACCTTCACGCACTGTGTATGTGGTCTATGACTTCATGCACGGTGTGCCTGTGTCTGACCTTCACGCACTGTGTATGTGGTCTATGACTTCATGCACGGTGTGCCTGTGTCTGACCTTCACGCACTGTGTATGTGGTCTATGACTTCATGCACGGTGTGCCTGTGTCTGACCTTCACACACTGTGTATGTGGTCTATGACTTCATGCACGGTGTGCCTGTGTCTGACCTTCACGCACTGTGTATGTGGTCTATGACTTCATGCACGGTGTGCCTGTGTCTGACCTTCACCTAAATCCCAGTGTAGTGTCTCGGAATATGTGTGTTATCGTGGTTAAACCAAATATTGAAGAGGAATTATCAACAGATTGATGACGGTCGAAAAGAACTATATTGACCATGCTATTTCTTTCAATTTTATCCTCGTGTTCAGTTTAGTGCAATCTTGACCAGATACGTGTTTTAATCCGTAAGTGCCCATATACTTTGTATTTGTGTAATATTATGTTAAAGTCAAGAAGTTGCTAACTATCATTTTGAAAAGAAAATCTGTTGTTATATGAAACAATTGTTATTTTAAGGTACATGTTATGCGACGCAGGAGATCTCGTCGAATCGACGAAGATGAGGGTGCTCACCGCCTGCTAACGATCTCCGGACATCGATATTAAAGTTTCTTGGAAATTCTCCTTCTCTTGGATCTGCTTTTTACTGCTTCTTTGGACTGAAACCTCCTTTTTTTGCTGCTGCATACAATTTTCTGCAAATTATAAGAAAAAGATAATAAATACAATCATGATGTAAAACCCAACCCAACAATAAGTCCCCCCTAAGTCGAAATGACGTAATTTGTTAACGAAAATTGTTAGAGCAAAATAACTTGGCAGGAGTTAACATTTCAACACTTGACTAATTTGTTGGGTCTTGCTTAAATGGGCAAGTAATTCATGCCTTAACTTTTGGAAAGATTTTCTACATCGGCTCTCCAAAAGAAAATGTGAGCTAGTGTTGGCAGGGGAAAAAAAATGCAATGAATAGTTGGATTACCATGCTTACATCTACAGTTTATGCAACACGAGGCTCACTGAATTGGCTGTCTTTCTAAGACTTGTAACTGTCGATGAAGGCTTCTCCATTGTGCAAACTTTTTAGCGAGTGGATCTGCACTCGCTGCTGCATACAATTTTCTGCAAATTATAAGAAAAAGATAATTAAATACAATCATGATGTAAAACCCAACCCAAAAATAAGTCCCCCCTAAGTCGAAATGACGTAATTTGTTAACAAAAATTGTTAGAGCAAAATAACTTGGCAGGAGTTAACATTTCAACACTTGACTAATTTGTTGGGTCTAGTTTGTAAATTCTTGATTGCATGGTTTTAGGGGCAAACAAATTGCAGTGTGTCTGATTTTCACGCTCAGGGTATGTGGTCTATGACTTCATGCACGGTGTGCCTGTGTCTGACCTTCACGCACTGTGTATGTGGTCTATGACTTCATGCACGGTGTGCCTGTGTCTGACCTTCACGCACTGTGTATGTGGTCTATGACTTCATGCACGGTGTGCCTGTGTCTGACCTTCACGCACTGTGTATGTGGTCTATGACTTCATGCAAGGTGTGCCTGTGTCTGACCTTCACGGACTGTGTATGTGGTCTATGACTTCATGCACGGTGTGCCTGTGTCTGACCTTCACGCACTGTGTATGTGGTCTATGACTTCATGCACGGTGTGCTCGTGTCAGACCTTCACCTAAATCCCAGTGTAGTGTCTCGGAATATGTGTGTTATCGTGGTTAAACCAAATATTGAAGAGGAATTATCAACAGATTGAGGACGGTCGAAAAGAACTATATTGACCATGCTATTTCTTTCAATTTTATCCTTGTCATCAGTTTAGTGCAATCTTGACCAGATACGTGTTTTAATCCGTAAGTGCCCATATACTTTGTATTTGTGTAATATTATGTTAAAGTCAAGAAGTTGCTAACCATCATTTTGAAAAGAAAATCTGTTGTTATATGAAACAATTGTTATTTTAAGGTACATGTTATGCGACGCAGGAGATCTCGTCGAATCGACGAAGATGAGGGTGCTCACCGCCTGCTAACGATCTCCGGACATCGATATTTAAGTTTCTTGGAAATTCTCCTTCTCTTGGATCTGCTTTTTACTGCTTCTTTGGACTGAAGCCTTCTTTTTTTGCTGCTGCATACAATTTTCTGCAAATTATAAGAAAAAGATAATTAAATACAATCATGATGTAAAACCCAACCCAAAAATAAGTCCCCCCTAAGTCGAAATGACGTAATTTGTTAACGAAAATTGTTAGAGCAAAATAACTTGGCAGGAGTTAACATTTCAACACTTGACTAATTTGTTGGGTCTAGTTTGTAAAGATTTGATTGCATGGTTTTAGGGGCAAACAAATTGCAGTGTGTCTGATTTTCACGCTCAGGGTATGTGGTCTATGACTTCATGCACGGTGTGCCTGTGTCTGACCTTCACGCACTGTGTATGTGGTCTATGACTTCATGCACGGTGTGCCTGTGTCTGACCTTCACGCACTGTGTATGTGGTCTATGACTTCATGCACGGTGTGCTCGTGTCTGACCTTCACCTAAATCCCAGTGTAGTGTCTCGGAATATGTGTGTTATCGTGGTTAAACCAAATATTGAAGAGGAATTATCAACAGATTGAGGACGGTCGAAAAGAACTATATTGACCATGCTATTTCTTTCAATTTTATCCTCGTCATCAGTTTAGTGCAATCTTGACCAGATACGTGTTTTAATCCGTAAGTGCCCATATACTTTGTATTTGTGTAATATTATGTTAAAGTCAAGAAGTTGCTAACCATCATTTTGAAAAGAAAATCTGTTGTTATATGAAACAATTGTTATTTTAAGGTACATGTTATGCGACGCGGAAGATCTCGTCGAATCGACGAAGATGAGGGTACTCACCGCCTGCTAACGATCTCCGGACATCGATATTAGTTTCTTGGAAATTCTCCTTCTCTTGGATCTGCTTTTTACTGCTTCTTTGGACTGAAGCCTCCTTTTTTTGCTGCTGCATACAATTTTCTGCAAATTATAAGAAAAAGATAATAAATACAATCATGATGTAAAACCCAACCCAAAAATAAGTCCCCCCTAAGTCGAAATGACGTAATTTGTTAACGAAAATTGTTAGAGCAAAATAACTTGGCAGGAGTTAACATTTCAACACTTGACTAATTTGTTGGGTCTAGTTTGTAAAGATTTGATTGCATGGTTTTAGGGGCAAACAAATTGCAGTGTGTCTGATTTTCATGCTCAGGGTATGTGGTCTATGACTTCATGCACAGTGTGCCTGTGTCTGACCTTCACGCACTGTGTATGTGGTCTATGACTTCATGCACGGTGTGCCTGTGTCTGACCTTCTCGCACTGTGTATGTGGTCTATGACTTCATGCACGGTGTGCCTGTGTCTGACCTTCACGCACTGTGTATGTGGTCTATGACTTCATGCACGGTGTGCCTGTGTCTGACCTTCACGCACTGTGTATGTGGTCTATGACTTCATGCACGGTGTGCCTGTGTCTGACCTTCACGCACTGTGTATGTGGTCTATGACTTCATGCAAGGTGTGCCTGTGTCTGACCTTCACCTAAATCCCAGTGTAGTGTCTCGGAATATGTGTGTTATCGTGGTTAAACCAAATATTGAAGAGGAATTATCAACAGATTGATGACGGTCGAAAAGAACTATATTGACCATGCTATTTCTTTCAATTTTATCCTCGTGTTCAGTTTAGTGCAATCTTGACCAGATACGTGTTTTAATCCGTAAGTGCCCATATACTTTGTATTTGTGTAATATTATGTTAAAGTCAAGAAGTTGCTAACTATCATTTTGAAAAGAAAATCTGTTGTTATATGAAACAATTGTTATTTTAAGGTACATGTTATGCGACGCAGGAGATCTCGTCGAATCGACGAAGATGAGGGTGCTCACCGCCTGCTAACGATCTCCGGACATCGATATTTAAGTTTCTTGGAAATTCTCCTTCTCTTGGATCTGCTTTTTACTGCTTCTTTGGACTGAAGCCTCCTTTTTTTGCTGCTGCATACAATTTTCTGCAAATTATAAGAAAAAGATAATTAAATACAATCATGATGTAAAACCCAACCCAAAAATAAGTCCCCCCTAAGTCGAAATGACGTAATTTGTTAACGAAAATTGTTAGAGCAAAATAACTTGGCAGGAGTTAACATTTCAACACTTGACTAATTTGTTGGGTCTAGTTTGTAAAGATTTGATTGCATGGTTTTAGGGGCAAACAAATTGCAGTGTGTCTGATTTTCATGCTCAGGGTATGTGGTCTATGACTTCATGCACGGTGTGCCTGTGTCTGACCTTCACGCACTGTGTATGTGGTCTATGACTTCATGCACGGTGTGCCTGTGTCTGACCTTCACGCACTGTGTATGTGGTCTATGACTTCATGCACGGTGTGCCTGTGTCTGACCTTCACGCACTGTGTATGTGGTCTATGACTTCATGCACGGTGTGCCTGTGTCTGACCTTCACGCACTGTGTATGTGGTCTATGACT
>JAVYIG010015463.1:0-35844 GCA_035222895.1 Strongylocentrotus droebachiensis
CAAATATTGTTATGGCAAGAATCGTTGCAAATGGAAATTCACTACTTTCCTTTATATTCAATGTGTGAGAACAACAAACTATAAACTAAACATTTAGAATTCATAAACTTCAAAAATTAGAATCAACAGTGCAGAGATTGCTCATGAAGATTTGACCCACTTTTTGATAGATGGATAGATCATGTTTCTGATTTTTCTTTTTTTTTCTTGTGACATATAATGTACATTCACCTTGTTCCATAATGTTTCATTCACCTTGTTAATTTACCTACCGGTACATATACTAATTCATTTTTATTTTAAATTAATGTTTCTTGATGCCTGTACATGTATGCTCAGTTTGTACAGATTGGTTGATACTTCACCTGAAATGTTCAACTCTGAAAAGACAGTTGTAGAATTATTGTGATTTTTCTACTTTTGTTGTCCAAATTTCCTGTCTTCCTGAATATTACCCATCTACCTCACCTTCTCAAAATAAAAGAGAAGGGTGGAGAAGAGAAGAAAGGAATCTTTTCATTGTCACAAAATTTAACTCTGAAATATTAACATGATGAATATGTTCTGCTATTGGTAGTAAACCAAGATTGTATTCACTCAGAACCCCAATTTTTCAATAAAAAACAAAAGCAATAAAAATGCCAAAATGAAATAAAGCAGACACCCACCCGGTCATCTAAAATACAACACTTTGTAGCTTTTTTGAAGAGCAATTGTGAGTTGTGATGGTATGCTTAAAACAACATGGATATATGTACTGTATATGACATTTTCAAACTTTATGAAATGTGTGGATTTTGTGGAATATTAAATCATATTTTTTTGAGATTTGGTGTACGGTAGTATACTTCCAGAGTGAAAAAAAGGGTCGTTAAGGGTCACTTAGATGATAAGTGTACATGTCTTCTAGTTCTGAGTTGTGATGGTATGCTTAAAACAACATGGATATATGTACTGTATATGACATTTTAAAACTTTATGAAATGTGTGGATTTTGTGGAATATTAATCATATTTTTTTTAGATTTGGTGTATGGTAGTATACTTCCAGAGTGAAAAAAAGGGTCGTTAAGGGTCACTTAGATGATAAGTGTACATGTATGCATGTACTTGTATTTGCGTAAAGTTCAGTTGTTGTTTTCAAGAAATCATGCTTTTTATTTGATAATTTATCAAATAAAACTGACCTTGGTACATGTAGTAATCCACTGATAATATTACTATAAATTGTAATCTTTGTAAGTTTGTTTTGTTTATTTTATCTAACCTTAGAAACACAGTGAAATAAGGTCTACACAGAGTGAAATAAGGTCTACATGTAAAAGCAATCTGTTAGTGTTTTGCACCTTGAAACAAGGCATTCATGTGTAATGGTGGGTCCAAGTGTGCTGAAATATTTGTTGCTCATGTTTCTAAATGCTGTACTACTATGTATTCCTCAATTTTTATCATACAGTTCCTCAACTTATTAGAGAAAATCATTTTGTTAGGCTGACAAAAAACTGAACTAGTGAATTAAAAATCACATTGCAGAATTTTAATAATGATTTCAGTGACAAATGTTACTGCAGTGTATAGTACATACTGTAGTACATACACTATGCAGTTCATATTTTTCATGAAAAGGGAACAGCAAATATTAGGCTGTGAAATGGTCTTAATTTGAAGGATTTAAATTATTTTACTTCCTACATCACATGTATGTCGTCTTCATTATTTATTTATTTTGCTTTAATTTGGGTTTGGTGCTCTGCAGTGTTTTAATTTATTATACCATATGTACATAGATTAGACCTAATGTACAAGTTCATGTATGTTTGATTTTTCTTCCTGAGGTATTTAATGTGTCATGTATTCTGGGTTACAGCTTCGACCATTAAATTGGCCCACAAATAAAACCATTCAACCATTTACAAAAGAAATGCATGTACTGCATTCATAGTTCATACGTATGATAGGCTTTGGAATGGAAAGGCAAACATGACGTCAGAAACTGGTTTAAACCACTATTGATTCAGCTGCATTAGTGAGGTTTTGACATTTTGATCAATATTCTCATGGTAATGGATAATTTGCACTGGCTATAGTCACTAGTACAATTCCATTTGATTTTTAACAGTTTAGGACTGCATGGTCTTTGTTGTATTAAAGACCATTGTTAAAGAAACTGTCTAGCTTATAGCATATTTTGAGTTTTTTTTTTAAATAGGTGTTGAATATCTCCAAAGAGGAATCTCTTTCATGTAGTACAGTTCCAACTACAAAACATGTTTATGCTCTGGTGCTTCCAGTTCACTTATGTAAAAGAACGGAAAAGGAAAGGAGAGAGTCTGTTTTACGGGCATGTCGTGATTTTTTGTGAGTCATTGCCCTGCAGTTTCAGCATTGGTTTAGTTCCTGGTCCAATGGTTGATGTATATATCTCGTAAATTATAAATGGATTGATTCCCTTGAATGCATGACCGAAGAGATACAGTAGAGTCGTATTAAGAGGCAAGCAAATGGCCATGCAATGATGTCACACATCAGATTAGTAAAGCATGGCAAGTTAATGGTTCACTGACTCTACACTCGTCTGTTGATTGTTCAGTGGAATTCTAATTGTATCAGAATTTGAAGGACAGGTTTGAAAAGTATGATGTAATATTTGGGACTGTGATGAAAAATCAATCCAAATTGTACATACATGTAATGATAAGATGAACAAATTTCCTGAAAATACTCTCTCCTTCACTCTCTCTCTCTCTCTCCTTCTCTCTTCTCTCTCTCTCCTTCACTCTCTCTCTCTCTCTCTATCTCTCTCCATGTTGCTATCACTCTCAAAATGATGAAATGTATGTGTATCTATGGCATATACCAAACAATATTCATATCTCATTGATGTGATTGTAATCAATATTCTGTATAGTACATGTTGCAATACTTCAATATGAAGACTGAAGAGGGTCATAAGCAATCCAAATGCACCCATGTGTCATTAATTAAACGGTAGAAACATGGATACTGTACGCTATACTCATGTAAATACATGTACACACTACTCTTTGGAGAGGGTCGGATACTTGACCCGCCCATGTTAATTCTTTGTCTTTCACTAGTGTGCTTTAATTTTTATCATTCAGTAGTTCTTTCAGGTATCATTATAGATATCATTTATCTCTTGTTTATTAGCATTTTAACAAGTAGTTTTTTGTCGGATCTAGTGTCAATTAATTACTTTGTACGTGCATGTATAATGATTTGTTTATTAACACATTGCTTTTTATTAGTTTATATAACTTGGTGTTTTACGCGAATGTATTCCTTGAATCACCCATTTACTTTTGTAAAGACAATTAAGACATGTTATGTTATTCCTTTCAAAAACACTTTTGCTCATTTGGCCTTTTCATGGCACTTGGTGCAAGCTCTACGCAATTCCCCAACAACGTTATATTTGTCACGAGTAGAAATGAAACTGTCTATAAAAACCACTTCGATTCATTATTTCTGTAATTTGCAATGAGTATGTATGATTGTGTTCAAAGACAATGTACATTTCCTTGTACATTACTGAGAACCATGAATTGAATGGTAAATCGTCTATTTGCTATCTCTAAATACAGGAAATTGGGTTATTTGCCTATTTAAACTTCTCTCTTATACTACTTTAAATGTGTATTGTAATTCTGATCATTTTCTGTCATCCTTTTGGTAGAGAGTCTTTAAAGTTTAAAACACCGAAATTACTTTACAGAAAATAAGAAAACATAATCTGTTTTCTGATGCTTGAGTTTGTAGAATGTGATGTGATTTATTTTCAAACCAATCTACATGTAATAATTATGTCCTCTATGAAATTGTGGGTTTAATCTGTGACTTGTTGTGTACCATGTTACAATGGGACCCTTTTTGTTCTCATTATTATTACTTTTTTTTTTAACCTTATACAAAAAATATTTGGCTCATCTGCTTATTCTGGTAATCTGGGTTATGATTTGAACATGTGTCACACTTTAACTATCATGTTATATTATGATACTAACAAAAAACATCATTTTATGTTGTCTGAAATTAATGATATTTTTTTCAATAAAAAACATTGAAGACAAAATATATCAATAATAATGTATTCTTTTTTTTTGTCGAATAAGTTGTGTGAGCAACTAAGAGACGGCTTGGGGTTGTAACGAGCAAGAGGGAAAAGAGAGGACATGAAAATGGCTAAAGGGAGGGGCACATGCGAAGGAAGGAGTTGAGAAAGAAATGGACAGAGGCTGTACAACACAGGGGCATAATAGATATATCTGGGCCTCTTGAAAGGCTGCAAGATGAAGTAGATGTTGAAAATGTGGATGAGGAGATGGAGAGAATATTGTAAAAACAAGCACTGCCAAGAGAGTGATGGAGAGAAAATACAAATAGCAAGAAGCGGATATGATATACGAAAAAAGGATGGATACGCAGGATATTTTTGTTTTAAAGATAGAAAGATGGAGAGAAGATAACACAAGAGAGGGATGAAGAAAAGGTGCAAAAAAAAAAAGATACAAAGAGAAATATGAAGAGAAGATACAGAAGAAAAAGATAAAGAGAAGATACAAAAGAGAAAGATAGAATTAATATACAAAATAGAAAGATGAAGACAAAATACAAAGGAAATATATGAAGAAGAAACCCAAATGAGGAAGAGATGGAGAGATCGAGAAGAATGAGGTTAATACGATTAAGTTTGTATTAGTTTTTAAGAGGTAGTGTCAGGGCATTGGTTTTCCTTGTACTTTTCGAATTCAGTCATCCAGTCATTCATATCTGTGTCCCGCCATCTTGCGTACTGATCCTGCCAGTCTGAATACAGTTCATCTGTAGGGGCTTTGCATTTTGGAAAAGAAAAGAAAAGTTATAAACCAAAGTTTTATGAAGTATTATATAAGTGAATTTCAACAAGGTGATAAAATAGGTGGTCTTTTACGAACTTATTATTAAATTTCTAAAAGTCAATAATCTCTACCCCTTTCTCTCTCTCTCTATCTTTCTCTCTTTCTTTCTCTTTCTCTCTCTCTCTCTCTCTTTCTCTCTCTCTCTTTCTGTCTGTTACCCATGTTCATTGTCTTCCGATCCTTTTCTTCTGCTGGTCCATACCTTCTATCCGATTTCAAAATATTAGTAAGACGCACCGTTAGCCCTTTGCGAAATTGTGGGTTAAGCAATCCTGACCAACTACTTTATGTGCGTCGGACTATTTTAAATGTGCTTCGCATTCAATCTACTTTATAAATACTCACACCCTCACATAGTCATATTACGATGTCAGTTTATACATTTCTGATTTTAAAAAAAATGTCATCGTCACCTACCTGCTAGGTAATGAAGGTCCGGCCAATGGTTCAACCAGAAAGAACACGATGACGCTCTCATCGCCCGTCCGTTGGTCATGTTCAAAGACAACTGCTTGTATTCTTGGTCGGGCATGGTGTACTTCGGCCATTCGGGGTAATCCCTGCTCCCCATCGGTTCATTTGGGTTGCTATAATTTAAAAAAAATGCAAACCAAATCGTTAGGGGGAATGCCTGCCTAGAAAATGTCAACACAAGTAAGGTGCCTCGACAATTCAGTTTGCAGAAACAAGCAAAATAAAGGGGCCCCCGACACTCTTGGTAACAAGTTGGAGGTAGATTTGCCCAAAAGAAGTTTAGCCTAATTATACAACTTTATTTAAATACATGCATATACTGTATAAAATGAGCTCTTCAGGAAAATCTTCTTTTTTAAACATGTAGGGTAGTATGTAAAATATTCTCGAAAGCGGACTAACTTTAGTCCACTAATAATAATTATAAGCCATTCTTATATAGCGCATATGACAAAAATAAATTATAGTCCCCATGCGCTCATGCGGAATAAAGTTAGTGGTTTAAACCATGGACTAAAGATAGTCCGCTTTCGAGAATACCGGCCATTGGCTCCATCCATGAGGAATTGCATCTTGACACTTTTGTGACACTTTTTTTTTGTAACTGAATCGACTTTGTATGTTTTCTATTTTAATGTCTGGGGACCGACCTCCAACATCACCAGTTTAGTTTGAGCAAGTTTGTGGGCGGAGACAGATAAGGAGCTGACAGAGTGAATTTTCCGCTAGACCAACCCGCATTGATAGTAAAATCAGCTCCTCAAGATAATTTATATTTTCATAGATCAGGGTTCCGTCTTATAAAGAGTTTATATAAATCGCGACTTATTTGCGACTGATATCAATCGCAACTAGACCTACATAAGAGATAGGAGACTGCAAACTTGCGATCGAATAGAGGACCTGCGATCGCAACTCTTTACAAGATGGGCTCCTGATATCATACATTTTACTAAATCAAATTCTTACCCGGATTTAACGAAGTTTGACCAGTATCTCATGAACTCAATGGACATGAATTTCTCCTCGTCTGTCTGTCCCACGACACGTTCGAACGACGGGTTCAAGTCCCAGGCAAACACATACTGTATATCTTCTCCATGAGCCGCCCCCATCCACTTGGGTACGCCCCCAAACAATGACCAGGACGGGTCATGGGTCATCTCATAGCGGTACATCTCAACGCCCGCAGACTGCAGTCCACGCGCAAGGTACTCCGTGGGGCAGGCGAACGTCTGGTCGGTCCCGATCCGGATAAAGGCGTCGAACTGATCCGCGGTTTCGTTGTCGGCTATGGACCAGTCGACGTACCATTGCTCGACCGCAGTAACCTCCACCGGGTCTTTAGCATACCAAAGGTTCCGCGGCATGATGCTACGAAATTCGGATAAATTCATTGACGGTCGCGAGAAGAGGGAACCGGGGAAGAACTGGTACATGGCGTTATTTGAGCCTTCGTCTTCAGTCGTTCCTATCAGGGTTGGGAGGTTCTGGAACCGGTGTCTCTTTACCATCTCAATCGGATTATCCGGCAAGAAATGACCGTCGACGACCGGTTTCGCAAGGTAACCACTTCCATACTGTACATAAGACAATAAATACAGATCAAGAGAGGCAATGAGAAAAGGTATCAGAGAGTTCAACCATATTAAGCAGAAAATTGCCAAAACGTAATTTTAAAAATATTGAACAAAGAGGGAGCATCATTATGCACAGGGTTTGGCCAGCTTGGTTTCACTGGGTCACAACCTGGCTTTTTTTTTTTTTTTGTGCTTGCCCAGCATAGCAGTAGTCGCCATATTGTGTCCAACTCGAACCGGGTTGGCCAAACTCTCTTAATCATTGGCACAGCATACGATCACAATGACTTCCAAAAATCAACCTTATAAGCCTTGTGCGTCACCTTTTGATATGAGCGAAGAAAATCACCATGCCTATGACTTATAATACAATACAAAAAGGTATTGCGGTTGCCTTGAATTGATTTCATCAAAGTCTTTGCGATCGAGTTAAAGAAAATGTTTTCTCCGGCTGTACTATACCCGTCCAGCGATATGGTCTTTGAGCCCCTGTTTTCAAACTCGAACACACGGTGTACTTCATTTTGGGAATTCCGCTAGATACCCACACCTGGGTCGAGAGAGTCGTTTGTAGACATAGTATAAGAACTAATGTAATGTTCTAACAATAATGATAGTTGATTTGACGGATATTTCATGGATGAAGCCCCATGCACCCGAAGTGTCGTTTATTTTGTTTAAAAAAATTAGGAATGAACTGAATTAAACTTGAAATCATATGGAAACAGTATTACATTTAATCTATCTTGACTTGGTCCAATAGACTCACCCGTTGTTCCTGTAAGAGCACATCGGCATTAATCTCCTGTAGACAATCTAACATCAGCCGACTACTTTGTGTAGTACAGTTGAGGGATGCTGCAAACTCGTGAGCATCTTCAACACATACGTCCATAGGACTCCACGCAAATGGACATATTGCGTTACCACTCTAAAAAAAGATCAAAGTGTAGTTCTTAAGATTTGAAATCACAGGGCTAATGTCATGAAGCTTACTCATTCAACATCCACATGGTCGTTCACAATTAACATCTAATTATCCAAATTAATGATAATTGACAAAATAATGAGTTTGTTTCATTGAATTGAGAAGCATTACAATGTGAAAGGACCATACTTTCGTGTACAAAATGTATTTATATTTTGAGGACAAAGTTTGCATACAGTGAATAATCTGTACATTCTGAACGATTTGCCAAGCTCTAATAGGGTTTGCGAGACATATCAACAACTCAAGGAGTGGTGTTTCCTTATTGTGAATTAGGTTTGACATGCGAGCGAGCGCGACAACCGAGCAGGAATAAACTCAGAGGAGGGGTATCCCTCTCGAATATTGTGCATTCGAGACCTGTTTTAAGAACACCAGCAATAATAATGTAAAACCCACCGCACACTATACGATCTGACTACGATCCCATTTTGAAAGAATTTTCAATAGCATTTGATGCGGACATCCAAACTTGTAAAAACATAATGATTAAGGATCTGAATAGTCAAAAGATTAATTAATCTCAATTTCAATACATGACAAGCTTCTTTGGCAGAGGAAAAGCTAAATCGGCTCAGAACCGTGTATTATATACCTGGGTGGAGAGTGGCAAATGAAGACTATTTAAATGTATTACCACAGGACACCGGTGCCGCGGTGGGACTCGAACCACGAACTGCGTGATCCACAGACAATCGTAGACAATGCGCCAGACCAGTAGTGCGATTGTCTACGATTTAAAGCCGATTCGGCTTTTATTGTAACTAGAAGCCTTAAATGCTCTAAAATTCAGGTTGATGGAATTCATATCATTATTTAGAGCCTAATTCAGAAAGTTGATGTTTGTTTAGATTTCATATGAAATATTATTGCCATTTCTTCGAAAATAGGATCGCAGGATCGATCGAGGGTCGTATATCGTGTGGTGGCTATAATTATAAGCAAAACACTATCGTTGCGCAAAGGAGTATTGCAAGAAAACCGTACATTTCTATCATGTGTAGGTTTCAGTGCCCAGTGATGTCTTGTCACGACCATGTCGTGACGTATAATGTAGATTATTGCCTTTTTAGGTAAAATTGTATTTTTGGCTCTTTAGAAATAATCCATGATATTCTTTTTGAGATCGACAGTCGAAACTCTCCAAATCTTGCCTCAACACTTAGCGTTTTGAGCAAATGTTTAGATAATTATTAACTTCATTGAATAGGAGCCTGCATGTGCCTTTGAATTTATTCAACGGATATATGGCACCTTCATTATAAATGCTGCCAATCATCATCATCATGTTCCTAAATTGAAACACTCTGAAAGTGTGTTTTCGTCTGAGAGAGTGTACGAGAATACCTGCATGATGGCGCCGTGGAACAGGCCCTCTGACAGCGGAGACAGCATGTGAAGACTCACGCTTGCCCCTCCTGCGCTCTGCCCAGCGATCGTCACCCTTCCCGGGTCACCTCCAAAAGCTATCAAAGACAGAGAAATAAAAAACTGAATATGAATAGTAACGATAGCTACATCATTATATGTCACGCTCATAATTAATCAGCGTGTTTTTTAAACCGACGAATCCGTCACATAAAATACTGTACGGATTCGTCGGTTCATAAAACGCGATGCTCGAACCGCCTACAAAGTATATAGTAGTGTTATCTTCGATTCGACCCAGCTGCTCTAAGGCGCTGGAAGTATCCACTGCATAAGTTCCTATCAGGTACCTATTTAATTATATACCTGGGTGGAGAGTGGCAAATGAAGACTATTTAAATGTATTACCACAGGACACCGGTGCCGCGGTGGGACTCGAACCACGAACTGCGTGATCCACAGTTCGGTAACGTATGCCCTAGACCGCGGCACCTTTACAACTTGTATCCATGTAGACAAAATAATAATCTAGAATTGTGTACTGTTAAGTCAATGATAAGCTAGATCTATGCATCAGCATTTTTACTAATAAAGTAAACATAGGATCTACTTCAAATTAGATTGACAATGTAAATAGGCCCATTGTATCATTTTGGCAACATTTTAGGCCTACTGGTCGCTGGAAATTAAAGTTTGTAAATTGTATCCACTTTAGGGTACATTTTACTGTAAGTAAAATGTAAGTACTTTTAAGTACTTTTTCTATCATAAGTCCAACAATGGCAAACATTTTTATACCTAGCTTTCTTTTAGTGTGTATACCTTCTATATTTTCTTGCACCCATTTGAGCGCCATTATTTGGTCTTTCATACCCATATTTCCAGGCGCTACGTCGTCTCCTGAAAATGAAGAACAAAAGAAAAACAACACTTTATACTTTATACTTAATGTACGTCGTTTTGTTGCTTTATATTAACCATAATCTACCTTATATCTGTATATTTCATTGTAAGTAAAAAAGCTCTGTTATTGTTTCTTTCTGAAGTTGTATTTTTTTGTAATCACGGTTGCCGAAATGCACTTCATAAATCTAATTGCGGGACATGGATAAAGACAATTCAATTTTAATTTCAATTTGATCATTTCCACATCGGATACAAAGACAATAATAAACATGAATTACAGTGAAAATGTCTGGAAATCCAACAACAGAAATACAAAAGAAATTTAATGATTACATTTGTTTGCTTAAAATGATCAAACATAGAGGGAGTAGAACACTCAAGAGCTCATCAATTAAAGGCCCACTGTACTACCTGTAGCTACTTGCTCCCTCTATATAGAAAACAATGCCTAATCGGTGCATGTTGGTCCCCCATGATCCTCTTTTTCTTATGTTAATTGAGAGTTGAGTTGATGAGATAGCCACCTGTCAGTGACCTCGCTGGGTAGTCTAATACCTCCTGTTCACACTAGTACAGATGGCCTTTAACCTATCGAACTATCAATCTTACCCGCCGTCAGGAAACCAAAGACACCAAGGCGGTAGTTGACGGTGACGACAATGATGTCGGACATGGCTACCAATGGAACGCCATCGTATGAATAGGACGAACCCGATCCTATTAAATAACCCCCACCATGTATCCAAACCATCACGGGGGCTGGAGAGGTGGGCTGAAAACAGAGAGAAAACAAAATTGTGTTTGTTTCACTTTCCAGTAATTTACAATATCTTTTATTCTTTTATTCAAGGGAAATTTAACAATGCAAGAATAAGGAAAATTGTGTGTTTGTTTTTTGTTTTGTCCTTTACTTTTGTTCTGTTGGTTTGGCTATAGGAATCCACTACTGGCAGATGGTAATGTGATTTGTTATCTGGCCTTTTATCACGTATATTGACAACAATCTCTACACAAAAACTTATGAAGGCCCATCTTTAATTCACACTTAGCTATAATCATTGCCATTATCATGAGGGAAAGAGGGGTCACCCTAGGGGTCACCCTCCCCTCGTTTTGTTGGATTCCGAAAAAGCTCCTTGCATATTGTGACCTTACCTATATGATGATTCACAGCATTTGTATGGCGCCATAATATATCTGTTTAAAAAAACATTCAAAGGCGCGAGCTCCTCCAATCAAGTTAGCATTTAAATGTCCGGAGGAAGATGTGAGTTTTGAGTGAAGCCTTGAAGTGGTCCAGGTTGTCAATTTCGCGAATAGATGATGGGAGGGAATTCCACAGGCGAGGAGCAATAGAGGAAAATGCCATCAACATCCTATAATTGACTCCTACTATAATGTTGTCATAATCTTCCATTTAAATAAAATTAAAAATTTGTCTCGGATTTGGCAGACTTATGTCTCCCGGTGACAACTTGCTAACGTTTTGTTAACGAGAGTGGTGACACCCTCACTTGCCCACCTCGGAAGAAAAAAATCCTAGCGCTGCCCCTGACGTTTTCACTCACCTTCGGGGACGGAGTGTAGATACTTAAGAAGAGGCAATTCTCTCCCATATCACGCCCCTCAATCGGATTCCCAGGTAGATCTGGTAGATAGTCCAGAACCATCATTTGCAGGCACTTATCTTGGTCTTCCGTCGCGTTGTAGTTCCCTCTGTACGCGTACGGCTTCGGGTCTTGGAACCGAAGTGCCCCGATCGGTGGCTCGGCGTAGCGAACACCCAAGTAGGCGTCCACCGATTTGTTGACCCCGAGAAAGTCGGGCTCGTCGTACTGTACGGTGATGCCGGTGATGACGGTGCCTTCAGGGTCGGGGAGTGTTGCCTTGGGCCAGCCGATCACATGAGCGGTTGCGGCAGTAGTCGTGGAGACTTTCATCAGACAAAGTATCAATGGAATAACTTGAGATACTTTCAAAATCATTGTTCCTGGATCTGCATACACTTACTCAAACATTAACTGATGAAGAAAACGAGCAAGATATCACATGCAAGTAAAACCTAAAATAGATAGCAGGATCGAATAATCATTTAGAATTCATATATTTAGTATATTCCACCCGTGTAAAAAAGTAATTCCACTATTGCAAAGTTTACCGAACAGTGTTTTAAAATAGGAAATTAATATTTTTTGTACCAATGCGATGGCAGGTCTATGTGTTACAACAGTAAAGCAATGCCGGTCAAATATTTGTGAAGGACAATTATTTTTAGATAGGTCTAATGGCAAAATCATGCGTTTCTTCTCATGGTTTTTAATAAATCATTGTATATCAATTCAACCAATTCAAATAGAAACAGTGATAACATTTGATACTTCGAACCTGTTTAATCTTTAGCTCAATGCCCTTTCTGGACGAACGTTTGAAGTCCTCTCGCCTCTTGAGGCCGTGCCCCCCCCCCCCGACAACAATTGAAGAGAACAAGAGAGAGAGAGAGAAAGAGAGAGACAGAGAGAGAGAGACACACAGAGAGAGAGAGAGACAGACAGAGAAATAGAGAGAGGGGGGGGGGTAATTTATTTGTAATATGATATTCATGTTTGTTTGATCATCTCGACATTGTAGTTTTTGTTTCCTTCAAATCACTTTAATATTAATTGAACAGGGAAAAGATTGATGTGCTGTTAGAATTATTGTTTTAGAATATATTTCTCGCCCCCCCCCCCCCTCTCTCTCTTTCTCTCTCTCTCTCTCTCTTTTTTCTTTCTCTCTCTCTCTCTCTCTCCTTCCCTCCCTCACTCTCTCTAGGTTCATCTCTGTTTCTTTCTATCTGTATATCTCTATCTTCCACTCTTTTTCTCTCTTTCTCGCAGCCCCTCTTCCAGTTAAATCTGTCCATCTGATTAATGTTTATATTATATATATTTATTAAATCAATTGAAATAAATAAATCATTAAGAATTTACTTCTTCGCTGAGACCGATTTCAATTGTATTTCTTCAGATCCCTCACTCCCCTTTTCTGTAGAGATAACATTAAAACCAGTCATAATGAATAGGTGAACTCTCAAGGGTTTTTATTTCAAGTATTTTAATCATTATTTGTATATTACCGTGACGGAGAATCATTCAAATTGATATATTTGTTTTATATATATATTATATAAAATATATAATTTATTTCCCATTTCCTTCCTCCTCCTTTCTCTTTCTTTTCCCCTCCCAATGCTACCCATACGTCCTAACCTATCTCTTATCGACTTTAGCAAGAGTCAGGAATAGCATAACAGTCACCTCGCAGTGTCATCGAAAATGTTGACAATTAAATATCAATTTTAAATATCAATTTTAGAAAGGAAATAATGGAAACAGTTTGATACTTGCTCGTATTTTTTTTAATTCATGGGTATATCTGTAGTGAAGATGATCAATGACTCTGAAAGACATATATATAGGGCAGTGAAACATTTTGTAACAATGTAAGATATGTATATATTTTAAAATGGCATGCAATGAAATCAATTTCGACGAATGAATTACAATGAAAATCCAATGAATTGAATGACATAGCAAGGCATTTGTTCCAGAATGTTGTAGTATCTTCTTGGATAATTCCATGGACTATTTTGTCTCTCAGATACTCTCAAAACGAATGAACCATACCGTTATGGATATATATTTCAACAAGTTTTGCATATGTCAATGAAACGTAGGAAAAAAAGAAATCAATTGATCGTTGAGTGGTAGCTTCGGCAAGTAAGGACATAATTCACGCAGAAACACAAGATCGATTTTGAAACAACATTTGAATAAATTTGTTTGAAGAGAGAGATTCTTACGTGCGACAAACAACGCTCAAATGAAAACAACAACAAACCCGTTGGATTTATTTGATTAAGAAACGATTCAGACCCAAACGAAAATGTGCTCTTAATTGTGTTTTGTACCCCCTTTCAAATGTTGGATAAAAATACATCTATAAAAGGGGCGGGGTTGGGCTGTTATATTTTGCTTGTCAAAGATTTTTTGCCCCCCTCCCCCCCCCCCCCCCTCCCTACAACACACCGGATCCACCCCTGGGAATATTGTCACAAAATTAATTCGAATCAAAGTTATCAAACTACAGCTTTCCCGTTGAGTTTTCTGAAGATATTTAAGTAAAAAATGTTTTCTAGAGCATTTTTCTTTCAATCAATAGGATCGCCTTTGTCAAGAGATCAACGACGAAAGACAAAAGACTTGACGCCTTTTGACTCATGGTCTAGTCCTTTATTCTTTGATTGCCAACAGATCTTTCTTGAGGTTTATGATTAAATAGTATTAGATGACTGGTAATTGAATTATTCTACTACATGGTGTACCTTCTCTTTCCTACGAAAACATGAGAAGTAATTGTATTATGGGATAAACACGACATAGCCTCTCAACTAAGATCAATCTAGGCTGACCAGCAGCCATCCAACTATTACCTCAATCCAAGTTTGAGTCCAAATACTTAACTGTCTATGTTCTTATTGCCAACTGCATCATTATCTACCTGCATAATAGTCACCGCTAAACGGGTATTTCACTAACGGGTCTCTCCACCTCCTAGTCTAATGTAGCTCACTCTGTTGGCTACCCATGTGACTTTAAATAATAATAATAGTGGGTTCTTGTATAGCGCTCATATCTGTCACACTTGACACTCCTTGCGCCAAGGACACTCCTATCAAGGTCTATATGATAAGATAGCCTCGATTATCAAATTCCTAATTATCGCCAACTCCAGAATTAAGTAATCAGTTTAAAACGTACTTCAATCCAAAGACAACCGGTTTATCTAAGAATTCGCCCCTTGCTGTCTGTAATTCAGTGCTAAACCTACATTTCACTGTCCAATATCGGTAATTGTCACAAGTTATTATGAGCTGTAATAAAATCTCTAAGTAATTATAATCAACGTTTCTTACTGTACAAATTCTGAGTGCCGAAAGATAGATAGAGAGATAAAGAGAGTGTGTTAACAGATTCACAATCCAGTGCACTCATATTTAGATCAAATATTTACATTCTATTTACACATAGGAGCAATGGCATTTCTAATTCAAGTAAAAGACTGCCTTTGTTCTCTACACATACATTAACGAGGCATCCACAATCATACAGATTGAGCTAAAGTTAAACCTTAAGTTACAATTTACAAGTATAAAATACATGTTCAAATTGTTGTGATACTAAAAATAAACTAAGAGTTAAACCTAAATCCTCTTCTACATCTACAGGAAGCCTCATATATTATGAGGCACCTGTGACATTTTACGTTACAGAGGAAAGATTAATATTTACCACTCATAAATAACTTTCACAAAATAGGACATCTTAAATGTCTACGGTCATAAAAACAACACCTTTAATAAGAAACATGCCAGCCAATCCAATATCAAATTTGTGCCATCATTCATTAACCGTGCCAATTTTTGGTTACGTCCCAAATCTAACCGGCTCTGGCAAAGTCGAAAATTCTGCCACAGTTGGCTCAACCACTACAATATTCGCCACTTTGGCCAACTACAAAATTTGCCAAACAGTACGATGCCAAAACTATTTCATTCCACCAAACTATACCTGCCAGTGTAAAGATGGCAATTAATTGTAGCCGGAGCAGATGTCGTAGAAGCACAATTATATATTATTATGTACAAAAAGAATTGCAATTTACTACCATAATGTCATCATGCATATGTTTTACGTGTGATTTTACTTTGTCACTGATGTAAACTTTGTTTTAAAAAAAACAATGAATTAAACCATTTTAAATGGATAAATAAATAAATAAATTAAGTCCAAATACATGTAATATAACAATATATGCCGAATTGATTTAAGTCCCGAATCTTGCCAGCTCTGGCAAAGTCCAAAAATCTGCCAACTCTGGCAAAGTACAAAAGTCCGCCAGCTCTGGAGACTCAAAGTCTCAAAATCTGCCAACTCGGCTTACAAGACATTGGCAATTCAAAAGATACAAGACTGTTAACCATACACATCGTATAAAATTACTCAGTTCTAGCACGTATATCATGTTCTAAACCATTTGGTACTAAAATCTCAATTCATTAGTAGGACACGTCTATCTTAAATTCTCAAGACAACTTGGCCAAACTTAATACTGCGTTGCTTAAAGCCCCTCTAAAGTGTTGGGAGTCCCAACAATTTGATGGAGGAATTTCACCTAAATTGTATCAAAACGAATGTTTGGCGAATTTGGGGTTCCCAACACTTTAGAGGGGCTTTAACAAAAACCAACCCAGTTAGCTTCAGCGTTGAATTTTCTGAAGCTGCATATCATTATATGAAGATATTTAAGTAAAAAGAAATTCTAGATCAATTTTATTTCAATCAACAGGATCGCCTTTGTCCCACCTGTATTCCCTTTCGAATGATACATTTCAAGAGATCAACGACGAAATACACAAGACTTGACGCCTTTTGGCTTTTGGTCTAGTCCTTCATCCTTTGATGGCTAATACCCCTTTCTTAACTGGCCTGATTTTCATCGGATGCATCCGGACGCATCCGATGAAACAGCCAGTATGAATGCTACAGAGGAGAAAAAGGCGATTAAATAGCCGATGAAAAGAAGAGAAATGGGCGACTAAATTCTCATTCTATCGGTGTGACACCGATGAAACAGCCACTGTGAAAGTGTTCGGGAGAAAACAGCGATTAAAATGGTCAAAGGTCGCAGTGTACGCGCGCTTTATCGTAACCAGCTGTGTTTGCTGACTTATGGTTGAACATGCTGCATGCTAGCTAGATGGAGCGCGGGCTTACTTATTACGCAATAATTCTTCACTTCCGGTAAGGGCTCGCCATAACGAGTGAATTTCACCGGCAGTATAAAAGCGACAAGGGGAAAACGGCGCTTTCACCTTTGTTTACATGAGGAAAATTCAATCGGTATTTTCATCGGTGTGACTCCGATAGAAGCCAGTTTGAAAGCAGTAATACAGATCTTACTTGCAGAGCACAACAGTACTCATCTACTAACTTTTCTTACCCTGTACAATACTCTATTAGAAAATAAACCATAATGAGACAAATTATTCTAGATTAACATTCGAAATCAACGGGAACGACTTTGTTGCGGCTGTACGCCTTCCGAAAGAGGAATTTGACCAGATCAACGACCAGAACACCGACTTCGCAAACGGTGATCACAGAGAAACCGATGTAGAGACCAAGAAGGCCTCCGATGCCGCCAAGCAAACTCTCGATCTGGAGATGAGAAGACCCCAACAAAATATCAGATAACAGGAAAATGGAAACCCTGAATGTTATTTCTTATTATTATTCCTCCTCTGTTTCAAGGTAATATTGCGCATACCCATATATTACCCCCCCCCCCCTCTCACTAGAAGAAGATTCTGCTGCGACCCCCCCCCCCCCCCCAAAAAAAAAAAAAAAAAAATAAAAATGGGGTTGGAGGAAGATTCTGCCACACCCAACGAAATTTTCAAATCACCATGCTCCCCTCTCCAGTAAGATGGGATATAAGTAGGGGTTTGTGTCGAGTTCGCCTGGGTGCATTCCAAATTATTTATCTATCAACATATTTTCCATTCAATAGGTACTTTGATGATAATTTGGCGTGATAATGCAATAGCATCACAGTTTTTTATTTTTCGGGTAGACGGGTAAGTAGATAATGAAGTATTTTAATTAAAAAGTTAACCTTGACAATTGGGTAGTTCTTTAAATATAGGGGTGTTAAGACGTGTTTGAAGATATAGATGATCATTCACAATACGAGCAAATGTATAATATGGAAGTTGAAGTGAACATACAGTGTACTTTGGGTTCTGGATCATCTGCTCATAGTCGAGTTCTTCAAAGTAGATCCGCACTCGAGCTAGATTGTTTCTGTTGGACAAGACAAATCAAAGAATAGCTTGGGCTCTACCGCGGCACTTCATATACATCATGTATACACAATTAAAAATAACTTCTCATTGTTTGTTTTTGCAATAACGACAATGAATAAACTGTTTGTACAGTATGGTCTAGTGCAGTGTTTTACGACCTTTTCGTTTAGTCGCGGCACCCATTTAAGAAATAAAAAGTTCTGCGACACCTCAATCCATAATTCATCATATAATATAAACTTTCCACCTATGTTAACACGTACGGGCACATCCGCGAGCGAGCAAAACAGAAAAACAATTACATAAGAATTATGGTACGAATATGATTTTACAATCATAACACAATAGATAAGACATATTGTGTATGCGGGCACCTCACTCCCGAATACTTAACTACAAATTTCATATATTCGGAAAATAAGGATATTCAAGTGTCTTGGTGCCCACAAATTCCTGTTTCTAAATGTTGCGAGCAAATGAAGCGAAGGAGCGTTGTAAAAATGTTATTTCGATATTTTAAAAAATGCGGACCCCTTGCTGCATGTATATGGTATCTGACGATATTTGGCACCTCGTTGCCGAGATATCGGTATTCGGGCATTTAGATGGCTGAAATCATCCCGTTCATAAATTCTGAGATATTACTAAAATCAAACCAAAATCGAAATTTCGGACACCGGGTTGCCTCTCCTTTAAAAAAAAAAATCAATTTCTGAATACGCTACTGCGATCAGATTTTCATCTCAAATACAGTATGAATATTTGGATTCTCTTGTTTATATAGACGGCTTACCTTATGTCTTCGACGTTGTCCATTACACCCTTAGCCTTTTCATTGGTCAATCGAGTTTTCAGGTGACTCTGAAGTGTGATCACGTAAGAAATAGATGAATAAATAAATAAAACATTGACTTTGTTTTCTCTTATCTTTTGATACATTTGAGAAGGATTTATTGATATGAACTTTATTTCATTACCCATTGATTAGCATCGACAATAATGGACGATTTATTTTGATAACATTCGCATTTGTTTGGTTACGAGAACGAATCGACTTCGGTTAAAATGGCGCCAATGTCAGCGCATGCGCACTCTTGTATCCGTGAAAGGATGTGTTAAATACATGCCATTACGCTCAATTTGGTTTCTTTATTGATATGAAAATTATGATCTAAAATAAGACACTCTCCGGATTTCGTCTGAGTGACTTTCCACTTGTGACCAAACTATATGAATGTTAGATTGATGTTGGACAAAAATGTTATAGAGACTAGTATTGGTTGCAAACTTATTTGGTCACAATGGGATTAATGGTTTGCAGGTAAACATTAACATATGACCTTAATATACCTTTAACCTTAGTATGTGACCCCTGACAACACCATAATGTGAAGGTCCACAAAGTGCATCTGTGACCCAAATTTAGTAACAATACAACTAGCAGTTGCAAAAGTTATTTGTCAAAAGAGAGTCTTAACTGCAAGCTTTACATCAAATGACATTTGACCTTAGCATGTGACCCTTCATAGCATTAAAGCGCGGGGGTCCCCAAAATACATGTATGTTTGGTCGCAATAGGATTGATGGTTGCAAAGTTACTTGTCACAAGAGAATCTTGCATCTAGCTTTAATATTTGTGACGGGCGCTGGAAGCGTTTCCTTGTTCCCTTTCGTTTCCATGATATTATGAAACAAATATGAGGTGATAATAAGTAATACCTCATATCGTTTTGATGGCCAAAGTGATGACGTCACAGATGTCACAAAGAGCGTCTCCCTTGAAATAAAGTAAAGGAGGATAAGGATCAGTCAATGATTCATAGATGATTCGAAGCATAGCGATGCAGAAATATCAAAATTGAGTTGGCAAAATAAAAGGTTGACTAAAATAGTTAGGCATTCCATAAGCTTTATAGTCAACAGCGATTCTTAAAATGTCAATTGGGTAATATCTCATTTGGTAAGATAAGTTAGGCATTTAACTCACCAACTGAAAATATTTCCAATGATTGAGCAAACTGAAGGTTGGGTAAAATGTGATTGTTGAATAGGTGTTGGTCAATGTAATTTGCCCAACCAGATATCATTTTGTTCAATGTATTGTATTATGCAAATTGATCTAAATGTATATTAATATGTGAAAATGTAAAAATGTACCATCATTGTAAATATGAAAAATTGAAAGAGGAAAAATAATTGAATTGACTTTAGATTATAAATTTGTTAATTTTTACCCAATTCTTCTGGAAAGAATTTATTTTTTATTTTTTGACTTATTAAGACATAGATACCGATCTCCTAAGTACTGTCAAAGTAAGAAAAATCTACTTTCGCCACACATACTTGCTATACATAGGTTTGTAAGCGAAAGTTTCGTTAGGTAATAAAACAATATGCAAAAGAAATCCAAAGCTTTACTTACTCGCAAGCGATAGGGCAGTTACGCGGTAGCTGACAGTCACGAAAGAAAAGTTCTACAGCCTGGCGACAAACCTCTGATAAAAAAAATCAATGGCAGTGTTGTAAAAAATCAAGACTGTCTACTATGGCTACCAAAGAGGGAAACAAAAACCGGCTATACTATTGTACTATTCTACGACACGAATTTCTTTCTAGATGGAGAAAATATGTGACAACCAATGGAGGATCTAGGGGGGGGGGGGGTCGGGACCCCTCCCCTGGCAAAAAACAAACAAACAGGTAAAACACGTTAATTTTATCTGGGTTTTTTTTAAATTAAAAAAAGAAGACGGGGCCCCTCCCCTGCCAACAAAAAAGGAGGGGGGTGGGTGTTGAGTAAAAAAGAAAAAATGCTCACTACCCCCCCCCCCCCCCTCCCCGGTTATTCGCCGCTAAATAATTTCTCACGAATTGGGCCAACAACAACAAAATAATGCTCACTACCCCGCCCCCCCCCCCCCCACCCCCGCTGATTCACCGCTAAATATTTTCTCACGAATTGGGCCCCCACTTGGGCCCCCATCCCCGCCGCCGGCTGGATCCGTCCCTGGCATACGCAGGATTTTTTGAAGGGGGGGGGTTAACATTTATAAATCGGGCCGAAAATTTCGCAACGACTCGGCCAGTAGCTGAATAAGCGGGGGGGGGGGGGGGGGGGGGGGGGGGGTAAGAGGACACTTTTTTTTGGGGGGGGGGTCTCGAAATTTGAAAATTTGACATTTTGCTCCGTTGGGGGGGGGGGGGGTAAGGTCACCTTTTTTAGGTCAGCCATGGGAGTAATTTTTTTGTTTTTGTTATTATTTTTATTTTATTTATAAAAAATAAAAAATCCAAAGGGGGGGTGTTTTAGGGGGGTTTACACATATAAAAATACCAAAGGGGGGGGGGTTAACCCCCAACCCCCCCCCCCCCCCTGCGTACGCGCCTGGTCCCTGGTGACCACTACAGATAAGTGACCGTTATAGAATTCTCTGCCCTTGACGATCAGAAATTCATCTTCCCTTTATGATTATAAGAAAGCCTTGAAGTAAAATACAAATTGTCAACACTGTGACGTATTTTGCGAGAAGTTTGTTAAAACAAGGCAAATGGGAGGGTGGCTCGCAAGATACGTCACCGCATTGCCAATTTGTGTATGATTAATCGTGCCTTCAATTTTTTTTTTTTTTTTAATTTCAAGCGGATTTCGCACTTGCACTAACATGTTTCTCCCATTTTCTGCTTCGATTAAAACAAACATAATATCAAGGTGGAAATGCCCTTTAAAGCGGGGACGGGGCGTGATGAGAAAGCGGGTGGAACGACGGATACTTACGTTGAGATCTGTTTCGTGCGCTGCAAATTGTCTCGTTCATCAATATGTCCGTAACGCACCCGCAGTCGACATAAAGCTGTTGCTGAACGCAGGACTTGACGCACGCACGGGTGGTGTAAGCATATTCTTCCGATGTGAAGATAGTCTGAGTTCCTTCCGTACAGTTGCTATGGGGATGGGGAAGCCGCTTGAAGTAAGACTATAATAGTAATGAAGAAAAACACATATACATCAGGGGTGGTACTAGACTGTATATTGGAGGGCACATGTCTAAAACGGTTTTAGGACACCTACCCTCTGGATATCCATCCATCCTCTAGAATAACTACTCCGGACAACTACCCCCGGACAACTTCCTCCCCCCCCCCCCCCCCTCGGGACAACTACCCCCAGACAACTACCCCCTAGTATGGTTGTCGTAGGGCGTAGTTGTCTGGGGGTAGTTGTCCGAGGGGTAGTTGTCTGGGGGTAGTTGTCCGGGGGTAGTTGTCCTAGGGATAGTTATCTGGGGGTAGTTGTCCGGGGGGTAGTCGTCCTAGAGGGTGGTTGCCCTAGGGGGTAGTTGTCCTAGGAGGTAGTTGTCCTAGGGGGTAGCTGACTTGGGGTGGTTATTCGGGGGTGGATGTCCAGGGGAGTTGTCCGGATACCATCTAAAACATCTCGTTTAAGAGTAAGCTGAGAGAGAGAGAGAGAGTGTGTGTGTGTGTGTGTGAGAGAGAGAGAGAGAGAAAGAGGGGGAGATATAGAGAAAGAGAGAAGCGTTATGAAGTGTTATATCTTCCTCAACAATCTCTGACAAGTAAAACTAGGGACTTTTAGATTGAGTGGACGAGAACACGACGAACGCCGACTGATCATGCGTGTCAACGTACTCAACTGCCCATGTTTTGCACTCGACGATATACATGCATGCAGGAAGTAACACTATGAATATGACAGACAAAGAAAGAGGACAAAATATACAGTTCCTCATTCTACCCTCAACAATAGGCCATTTTCGTAATGTCACCAAATTTAATGCAAAGGTCTTTGTGAAGTGCCTCAATACAAATTATTTCATTCACCTGATAGAAATAATAGTATTTCAATAGTCAGAATGCAACTGCATATATTTAGTGTTGCTAGGTAGGTCTAGCCATAATGTTTGTCCAACCTGGCAACAACTTATGTATGCAGTTAGGATTCTGTCTATTGAAATACTATTATTCTTATCAGGTGAATGAAATAGTTTGTATTGAGGCACTTCACAAAGACCTATGCATTAAATTTGGTTACATTACGAAACTGGCCTATTGCTGTGGTAGAACACCCCTTCACTATTATTATGTAAAAATATGTAGAACAGGTGACTATGCATGTGACACCTGTTCTACACATTTTTACATAATAGCAGGGAAGGGATGTTCCTTTGTCTACATGAGGAATTGTATATTTTATGCGCAGCGGCATATACTAGTACCGTACTAGCAGGGGCATAAATCCGTACCGAGGAGTGGGGGGGGGGGATGATCGGCGATAGCCATCACATACTAGCACGAGCACACGCCCACACTAATTTACGCAAGCGCGCGCGATCGCGCACGCACAAACACACAACACACACACACGCACACGCACGCACACACACACACACACGCACACACACACACACACACACACGAAGCGCTTATTAGGGGGGTGTGGGTGATAGGCCTACCGCGCGTAGCGCGAAAGCTTAGACGTTTCCTTAAGGCCCGGTCACACCGCCCGAACTTTGTTGGAGCGTTCCTTGAACGGTAGGGAGAGGGGGCCGAACTTCGACAACGCTCGTCACCGCGCACAAAATGGGAAACAAATCGAAAACACGGGCGTTGCCTTAGCGGTGCACCGCTGAAGCCGGCGTTGCTTTAGCGTTGGTTTAACGGTAGCGAGCGGTAGCGAGCGTTGGTTTAGCCATACCAACGCCAAACCAAAGTTCATCACCGCGATGGATCGCTGCTTCAACGCCCGACACCGTTCCAGCAATCCCGTGTCCGCTCGTAAAACGCTTACAACCGCTCCACCAAAGTTTGTGCAACGTTTAATCACCGCCCGGGCAAAGCTGGCGAAGCAGCGGTGGTCCAGCGTTCAAGATTTCTGCGTTGGCCTAGCGGACCAAAGCGTCCACGAACTTGCGTCTAGCGGTGCCAAACTTTGACTGGGCGTTGTTGGAGCGGTGGTGAAGTTTGCCGGAGCGGAAAATTGCCCGCTCCTCACCGCTCGCAATATTTTGTGCAGCTCAAAACTTTCAAGGCGGTAGGAGGGACCATCAGCGGTAGCCGAGCGTATACGGCGTTGCCTTAACGGCGGCCAACTTCTGTTAAATGGTGGTGAACGGTTACGAGCGGTTATGAATTTTTTTCACCGCTCCAGGAATGCTCCAGCAAAGTTCTGGCGGTGTGACCGGGCCTTTAGATTATTAGGAAAAGAAGACGATTTATTGTACCGTTTTCGACTGTTAACCCTTGTCTGAATGAATTCCCCCCCCCCCTACGGCGCGAAGCGCGAACGTTTTGGCGTTTCATTAAATTATTAGAGAGAGTAGACAATTCGTTGAACCGTGCTCGACTCTTAATCCTTGTATGAATTCAGTTTCTCCCTCTCTCTCCCGCGCGAAGCGCGGAAGCTTTGACATTTCATTAAATTATTAGAAAAAGTAGACGATTTATTAAACCGTGCTCGACTCTTTAGTTTTGTCTGAATTCGGTTTACCCCTCCCGCGCAAAGCGCGGGAGTTTTGACGTTTCATTAAATTATTAGAGAAAGCAGATGATTCGTTGTACCGTTTTCGACTCTAAATAAGCCCTATTTATCTGAATTCAGTTTCCCCCTCTCGCGCGAAGCGCGGAAGCCTTGATGTTTCCTTAAATTATTAGAGAAAGCAGACGATTGGGTGTACTGTTCTCGACTCTTAATTCTCGTCTGAATTCAGTTTCCCCTTCCCGCGCGAAGCGCGAAAAGCTTAGACGTTTGATTTAATTATTATAGAAAGAAGACGATTCGTTGCACCGTTTTCGACTCTTATTAAGCCCTATTTATCTGAATTCAATTCAATTCATTCAATATAAACAACAAATTAATTCATTCATAGACCTACACAAACATCACATGCATTGCAGCCCTTAAATATCATCTTAAAGGGATAGTCCACCCCAGGATTTTCTTTAGCTGACGATATAGACCTAATAATACCATGAAGAATGATACAAGTCTCATTAAAATCCATGATCACATAACGAAGATATATCGACTTTTTTATCGAAAATCAGCCGCCCCCCAAATGCAAATGCGTTACATGGGCATGAAACGATCGCCAAAAAATAACCGATAGTATCGAAATTGTGACGTATGTTGCGAGCTGCCTTCTTATTTCGCAGACATTCACTTTCGCTTTCACTTTCATTCATGATGCGTCGTGTCAGTGCGATAACAGTGAACCGCGAGCGAAAGTGAATGTCTGCGAAATAAGAAGGCAGCTCGCAACATACGTCACAATTCATGCCCATGTAACGCATTTGCATTTGGGGGGCGGCTGATTTTCGATAAAAAAGTCGATATATCTTCGTTATGTGATCATGGATTTTAATGAGACTTGTATCATTCTTCATGGTATTATTAGGTCTATATCGTCAGCTAAAGAAAATCCTGGGGTGGACTATCCCTTTAAGTGATCTTAAGTTTTAGGTGAGAACAAAATGACAACCACCGAGTAGGACTTGGGCAATGCAACAGTTACCGTATTATTTATCACTCTCAATCAGATGCGTTCACAGTTTTCACACCTCTTAAAAAATGTTTCTGGAATTCATATAATGATACATGTACTGTGTTTATTAATTAAATCTAATGAATTCTTTAATTTCCTCAGCCAAATCCTTTTTCAAATATAAAAATAATAAGAAAGTGTACAGGCTTACCTTGAAATAACTGAAGAAACAAACATCCACTTTAAGTCTTGAACACGCCAGGTCTGGAACTTCAGTCTTCATCTACCCCCCCCCCCCCCCCCCACACACACTCCGGGGTCGGAGGGACCGCCTGCACGTTCCTAAAATCTCCAGGAAAGGGGTACTTTTTCGCGCGACAAAATCCGACCCGAGAATTGTACAAAAAAAGGGGGTGTATTTGACTTTTCACCCGGAGATTTCTTTAAAAAGTGGGTGGTTTTTTTTCTCACTCTCTCTCTGGACTCCTGAGAAATGTAAAAAGGGGGTTATAAAATATCTTGAATATTATAGAAAAATTGATCGAATCCCAGGATCGAATTCCTAAAATTCCTGCTAGCTTTGAAAGCTCATTCAGGATTATTTCATTTTGATAAGTAAAAACATTGGCCCCCAGCCCCCCTCGATCGACTAGAGCTCATCTGAAATTGGGGGGGGGGGGGTGGTACATTTAGCAGTGTTCCGGATTTGGGGGGGGGGGGTCTCCAAGGCAGGAACAGCCAGCGAAAAGCCGGCGAAAGGGGGATTCAGAAATGTTGGCAGTCCTGAGATAGGGGGGGGGATGCTTTCAAAGGGAGGGAACGAGCATACGCGTACCCTAAATAAAACTGAGTGGGGGGAGCCGGGCATCTACTGTACATGATTGCACTTTTTAAGCGCTCGCGCGCTAGCACACTTTACGTCTGGGCTATAATAATACCTTGAAAAATAACGAAAAATTATTCTGAAGTTTATGAAGTGCTTGTTCGCGCACGTCGCGCAACTAATCTTAATGATCGTGACATACTGTATACGTGTAGGCTATACAGTTATACATACATAAAAAATAACTCATTTCTCATGCATTATGCTGAAATTGAAACAATCACTTTTTTGTTTCTTCTTCTTCTTCCTCTTTTTTCTCTCTTTTTTTTGGTAATCTCAGGGGGGATATTTGTATAGGCAACCCCCCCCCCCCCTCCTTCAAGCCAGGGGGGGGGGGCATCCCCCCCATCCCCCCGGGATTTACGCCCCTGCGTACTAGATTTAGGGAAATCAAGGTTGACGCATTCTCGATCGCCGACTGAGACGACGTGACGCATGCGCAGTGCCTTAAAATGACGTCACACGTTGCAGTCAAAGCTGTCAACGTGCAAATCTAAAAGTCCCTACTGACGTCCTGTCACGACCCCTCGGCGCGCCGCCCACCCAGGCGCGCCTGCGCGAACGTTCCCTTTAGCATTTAAAACAGCCAGGCCTTTTAAAGCAGTCGATATCTCTATATCATATACCTCACTTAAGAAATCCAGCCATCTTATTGGTCGAAATTGGAGTCGTGGTTTTAGCCTTTCCCGTAAAGACACGAAAAATGCCAGTACCGGTTAATATTCCAAGAGTGAGACCCCTCAAAATTCCGGTTACCATGAAAATAGTAAACTTTTGCTGCGATACCAATTGGTTTACGTGTTAAAATGTTCTTTGGGCGAGCGCGGACACCATACAGTGCTTTTTGTCTGCGATCCCCACATGATTGAAACTTTCAGTCATTTTTCAAGCAAAGACAGATTTTCCGTGATGTTTTAACCAATCTTTGCTCAATAAAAGGATATGGTAAGAATTCTTGATAGATTTTTGTTTCAATTCGGCATATCAAAGAGATATCCTCCTTGGGCATATAAAAGACATATCGACTGCTTTAATATTCGAGGTCTGGCTGCTTTATATGCTCTCGGGAACTAGCACGTCCTGCCATGACCCCGAGGCGCGCCTGTGCGCAAGTTCTCTTGAGCATATAAGGGTGCGTTCAATCGAATTTTCGAAGCTAGAATCACAAACATGAATCACAAATCAAAACGCCATTACAAAAAACAAGGTCACTGCGGTTAGCGTTCAAGCGATTTTTCATCAACGCTGATTCTAGCTCATTTCGAGCCCAGCCACTGCGGATCACACTCGCAGTTTGACCCAGGAAGTATAGGTCAAATTTGGCGCGCGCTTTTTGGAATTGTTTACGGCCGACTGTCGACTGCTGTTTTTAGCATAGATCGCAATAATAAAACAAAGAATGAGAAGGTGATGGAAGGAAGAAACAAAAAATAACATAAGGAAAGACAGAAAGAGAAAGTGATAGAATGATTGAAACAAAGAATAACATAAGAGAAAGTGATAGAATTATAAAAAAAAGAATAACATAAGAGAAGGTGATAGAAGGAAAAAAACGAAGATTAACATAAGAATAGAAGGAAGAAACAAAGAATAACAAAAGAGAAAGTGATAGAATTATAAAAACAAAGAATAACAAAAGAGAAAGTGATAGAATTATAAAAACAAAGAATAACATAAGGAAAGACACAAAGAGAAAGTGATAGAATGCTTAAAACAAAGAATTACATTAAAAAAGCTGATAGAAGGAAAAAAACAAAGATTAACATAAGAATAGAAGGAAGAAACAAAGAATAACAAAAGAGAAAGTGATAGAATTATAAAAACAAAGAATAACATAAGAGAAGGTGATAGAAGGAAAAAACAAAGAATAACATAAGAATAAAAGGAAGAAACAAAGAATAATGAAAGACAAAAAGAGAATGTGATAGAATGATTAAAACAAAGAATAACATAAGAGAATGTGAGTGAAGGGAAAAAACAAAGATTAACATAAGAATAGAAAGAAGAAACAAAGAATAACAAAAGAGAAAGTGATAGAATTATAAAAACAAAGAGTTACATAAGAAAAGCTGATAGAAGGAAAAAAACAAAGATTAACATAAGAATAGAAGGAAGAAACAAAGAATAACAAAAGAGAAAGTGATAGAATTATAAAAAATAAAGAATTACATAAGAAAAGGTGATAGAAGGAAAAAAACAAAGAATAACATAAGAATAGAAGGAAGAAACAAAGAATAACATAAGAAAAGACAGAAAGAGAAAAAGATAGAAGGAAAACAAGGTATAACATAACGGAACAGGCCACGATAAAGAGCATGGTATAGTAAACGCAAATTGCATGAAAAGCAGGCGCGCGGTTTTTGCCCAAACCGGAACAGGCTCCGTCATACAATCATGATTGAAAACCCCGTCCGTTCAATCGAATTTTAGCGACCGTGATTCTGCAGAATCATGATACAAAACGCATCTTTTTCAGCGTTTCATGTTTGTGTTTTCAAACACGTTTATTTTTACGACCGACGAAAAAATCGCTTGAACGCATTGCGTTTTAAACTAAACGTCTTTAGAAACCGTGATTCTAGGGTGAAAAAGTGTCGATTAAACGCACCCTAAAACAGCCAGGCCTCTCAAAGCAGTCGATATCTCTTTAATAATACATCAAAGATGTTTCTAAGCGCTTTTCAGATATATGTTATAGGATTTTCTGGCCAAATTCGCGAGTTTGTCATTTAAATTAATTTGTCTTGCGTTCAAATTCGACGGTTTTATTGCTGTCAGATATATCTTGGGTTTATATTCCTTTTTCTAGTTTTTAAATCTATGAAGTGTTCGTTAGAATCTATGTATGTTTCAATCAAATTAATGAATAATGTGCTTCTTTCGCTATTTGTTCATTCGATTCGGCACAACACGATTTCTGACATCGCGGAGGTGTACTTTTAGCATTCGAATTCATTTGTAGCATTCAAATTAGCACTTTGTGCACTTAAATTGATGGTCAATATACATTTCTCGTTTATTACACACTTTTTATAGCTCATCAGTTCTTTTTCTTTCAAGATTTTTTTTTCCATGTGTATTTAATCATATTTTCTTTTCTTGCATTTATGTACTTTATATACTTTTAGATTTATCTGATATTCATCATCCTTTAAGTTTGATTGTTAAGAAAGAAAAAACGACTTACATCTACGGACTTGATGGTCTCAATATTTGTGTAAATTTTCATGTAAGAACGTTGTTTGTCTTGTGTTTCATCATAAATTTATCACAATTTCATTATGTAGGAAGGGTACAATATTGTGACTGGGGTAGGTATTTTTGTATCCCCACTTTTCCGGGGTATATGAACATGTCCGTGCAGAAATGCCATATCCCTTGATTTCGCCCCTTCTTTACCTAATGCCTTACTACACCCATATGCATTGTCCTCAAAATTAATAAATGGAATAACAGAAAAGACCCTAATAGCAGATCATGCATTTAATTGCACTTTTTTTAAAACTGTAAACGTGTGTTGCATTTTTCCCCCTAACATTCCTAACATTAACTTGAATAAACATAATTTGAATACGAATGACAGGTGTTATTATGAATGATCAAAATGACGCCTCGACAAGTGACGATTAATTTGAATGCTAGTTGAGCAGTTTCTAAATTAAATGACAGATCTATGAAACCCTTCGACCAACGTCCTAAATTAAATACCAAAACGGGAAAATTGAATGATAATTGGCATGGCAAAGCGATCTGCGCTAACTTAAATGCAAAGTAAATGAATTCGAATGACAAACTCGCGAATTTCGCCGGGAAATCCTATATTACCCCGGTCATCTGATTCGAGCTCGGCCACACACAATGTGTGCACATCGTCCACTCCCTGTGGAGTATTTTTAGCCAGGCTCACAATGCTGAGCATACTACATTACCAAAGCTGTTCTCATGTCGTTTAAAATAGATTACTATTCATTTGTAACGAACTCTGCATTAGTGTGATGGATACGTTATAAGTTAGCAGCATGAAAAATTGCGAGGGCGAGGTCTAATTGAAGGGATTACATAACACAAGGTTGTAGTCGATTGCCGATCCTATCAAGTTAAAATGACTTACAGTGTCGATTTATCTTAATTGAAAATTTCACGGAATTTGATATTGTATTATCGTGGCAGTATGTGGCAGTATGTATTGGCTGAATTTAATTTCAATGATTGCAAAAATGCGAAACAATCGATTTTAATCTTCCTCTCCTCTTGTCCCTATCTCCCTTTCCATCTCCCCCTTCTCCAATTTCCTTCTCTCTTCCTTCCCCATTTCTCTTTCTTCTCTCTATACACACCTGTCTCATGCCGATATCTGTTGCCTGTCCTGTCGAGGCAACTACCCCATCGTCCTCTGGGAAGGGGAACACGTTAGGGGGATGAATGGCGACTCGAACCCCGGCCTCTTGGGCGAAGAGCCCCACGTATTCGGGCTGTTCAGCGAACAATGTCAAGTGAAGACCTGTATGACCAATGAAAAACACAATCGGAAGTCTTATTTAATCATATTTCTGGTATTGTGATTTCCTTTCGTGTTACCATGCTGTTATTTTTCCTTTCGTGTTACCATGCTGTTATTTTTCCTTTCGGTGTATTGATAATAATAATAATAATAATAATCTGGATTTATATAGCGCTTATTACAAAATAACGTCTCTAAGCGCTTTACAGATATCATTACCCCGGTCATCGGAATCGGATACATTCACGCACAATGTGCAAGACCCCTATCCCTGGGGAGTATTCCTCCATAATGGTCACCATGAGGGCATATGGCAACGACTAACACAAAGGCTGTTGTCACCCTACCCTGTCCCTTTTTCTCTCCTGGGTATGGGGTGCAAAATGTAGAATAATGCATTGCCATTAATCTTGCCGTTAATCGAACATTAAGGCCTATTAATCACGCAATGGATTAAAATGTTTAAATGATTAAATTGTTATCGCAAAATAAATGATACTACACAGTTGATCGGGCCTTTTCCCTATTTATTCCATCCGGTTTTTAATCCCAGTACACTAGACATTCACAAATTGTGTTCATTTGTTTTTGCGTCGTCAAACACAGACCCTAATTCAAAGGCGTACGGAACAAGGTTTTTTTTTTTTAAGGGAGCACTATATTCCGAAGAGAGGGATGATCAGATAATTGGATGCAATTTCTGGAACGGGGTGATCGATGATAACGACTCAATTTGATATTTTGATATGAGAGAGAGAGAGAGAAGTTCTCACTCATCTGGCAGCACAAGGTATTTAGAGAGGAGTTCTCACTTGGAAAGAGGAAAGGGGCAAATACTTCGGGTTGTGTACCTAAGGTATGCCAACTGGGTTTCAAAATCGGGAGGCACGGCCGGTTGTGCCTTTCCCCTCCAAGAAAAAAAAATTGCCGTTGCCCTTATCATCTTCAACTTCGCTATCTTTCTTGTTAATAATTGTGTTAATTAAGATTGTGTTGTCGCCCTCGTGATCCTCAGTTTTAATCTTCAACTACAATTGGGTCAAGCTTACCACCATTCACGTACGCCATTGAAATTAATGGAAATTATTGACCGGACATCATTTTTTGTTTAGACCAAAGCGAGTATTTTATCATTCGTCATCGCCTCCATTCATGCAAAACAGTGATCCACACAATCACAGATTCACAAAGTTTATATGATAAACAATAGTGGTGGATCTAGGGGCACAGGGGCGAGGGCCCAACGGCTCTGAATAAAAGGGGAGAACAAAAAGAGAAAGGAATGTAGAATCATCGGCTGATGATACTTACTTAGCCCAAAGGGCTCATTCTTATAAAAAAAAACGACCCACCATTTGTTTTCTCTCGCTCTTTTGGAATTATATGCCCCCCTCCCCCTCCCCTTTAGGGAATCCTTGATTCGCGTAATTGACTGGACACGATCTATAATAAAACTTTTAGTTCAGATCAAGTATTGCTGTTTCGACATCATCAGCAATCACGGCACGCCATGTTCTACCCGCAGCCTTTATCAACAAGGTGCCAAGGGAGACGTTGAGTTATATAAAAATTATACTGGAATAATGTCAAATTCGTAAAAGCCAAATATTTCGTGAGGAATTAGCATTTTAAAGACAATAAAATGTAATTCTTCAATGTTCGCATAACTCTTATAGGAACAGGATGAGTGCAGGCAACGAAGTGCCTGAATATTCATCCATTTGACAGCGAGATGCCTGAAGAGTCTTATATCTATTAATTCGAAATTATATATTCAAATAAATATTCATTTATTTGAAGACTTAACCAAGATTGGACTAGACACAAAGGATATAAAGTTACTGCAAAATCTGTATTGGGAGCAAACAGCATGTGTTAAGGTGGAAACAGAATTAAGTGACTACATCAACATTAAGAGGGGGGTTCGGCAAGGATGTGTCATGTCTCCAGATCTCTTCAATTATTACAGTAAGTTGATACTTAGAAACCTAGAACAGGAAAGAGGATTGAGGGTAGGAGGACATAATATCAAAAACATACGGTATGCGGATGATTAATCGCAGAATCAGAGAAGGACCTGCAGCGACTTTTGGATGTTGTCGTCAGAGAAAGTGACAAGAGAGGATTATCATTAAATTACAAGAAAACGGAATGCATGGTAATTTCAAACAAGAGAGGAATACCATGCTCTCTTAAGATCAACAACAATCAAATAAAGCAAGCCATCTCTGTTAATTACCTCGGGACTACAATTCCAGACGATGCAAGAGGCGAGCAAGAAATCAAGAGAAGGGTTGCACTTGCCAAATCAACTTTCCCCAAGTTAGGAAACATCATAAAGAATAAGAAGCTGAAGATGAAATCGAGACTCCGCGTACTCAATTGCTACGTGTATCCAGTTCTAATATATGGGTGTGAAGCTTGGACCCTGACATCAGACCTAAGAAAGCGACTGGAAAGTTGTGAAGTTTGGTTCCTGAGAAGGATGCTAAGAATTTCATGGACAGAAAGATTTCTAATGATGAGGTATTTGCCATGGCAGGAACAAGACGAAAACTTCTGAATAATATAAGAGGTCGACAGCTGAGCTTCTTGGGGCATGTTATACGGAAGAATGGTATGGAAAATCTTGCACTTACTGGAAGAATCGAGGTGAGGAGGAGTAGGGGCAGAAGGAGGATTCTGTGGATGAGTAGCTTAAGGAGTGGGATTTTTTAATGTGGAATTGATCTCGGAGAGAATGAATTACTTCATAGAATATGGGATAGAGAGTTGTGGCACTCCATGGTCGCCAACGTCTCAGGATATGGCACATAGAAGAAGAAGAATATTCAACCCGCTTGTTCGCTTCATTCACTCGCAACATTTAGAAATAGGATAATCTGGGGCAACGAGATGCCTAAATAACGTTATATTCGTGTATCGAGGTGACCGAATATATATTTTTTTATTCATGTATATTCGGCGGCGAGGAACCCGCATATACATTATTTCTTATGTTATCTAGTACGTTGATTACAACATAAAATGTATACCATATTTAAAATATCACAGATATATAAATATGCCCCCCAAGTGTGTACATGGCACTTGAAGAGTACCAGAGGGATGCAAATGGACTCTTAAAAGGGTGCCGTGATTAGAAAAAGATTGAAAACCGCTGTTCTACCCTATCCCAAAATCTTCAAATTGTAGGTAAACACCGTATACTAGCAGGGAATTCAAATCAATGTCAATTTCAATTTATTTGCGTTTCCAACAAAACATTACAAATCAATTATTAACATTAATTTTTACAACAAAATAATGTAGAAATACATATTGGAAACAGAGGGGTCCACTAAAAGCAATGCTTGTACAAATGTGAAAACCTCAAATGATACTTAAACAATGATACTTAAGTAATTAAATTAAAAGTCCGTAACTACAAAATAGGGGGAAAGGGGGATGCCAACAGAGACGAGAACGGGACAAGACGGTCTTTAAATGATCTTTGTTAGTAATGTGGTAACAGTGGAAGTTGATAGCGATGTTGAAATAATAAAGAGAATTGGTAAAATACGGAAAGTTCTACATAATTAATGATTGTAATATTCTTAATGACCGCCCCCTTGCAATTCAATTTTATATATACTTGATAATAAAGAGTATTAGTAAAACACAGAAAGTTCTACATAATTAATGACTGTAATATTCTTAATGACCGCCCCCTTGCAATTTAATTTTATATATACTTGATAATAAAGAGTATTAGTAAAACACAGAAAGTTCTACATAATTAATGATTGTAATATTCTTAATGACTGCCCCCTTGCAATTCAATTTTATATATACTTGATAATAAAGAGGATTCGTAAAACACAGAAAGTTCTACATAATTAATGATTGTAATATTCGTAATGACTGCTCCCTTAAAATTCATTTCTGTATGTACTTAATAATAAAGAGGATTAGTAAAACACAGAAAGTTCTACATAATTAATGATTGTAATATTCTTAATGACTGCCCCCTTGCAATTCAATTTTATATATACTTGATAATAAAGAGGATTAGTAAAACACGGAAAGTTCTTACAATTAAATTTTGTATATACATAATCCGGTAATAATCTCGCTATGAAAGCAGCAATGCTATTGTCATTTACATCTAAATTTAAAGGATCTGTTGTTTTCCTTTTTACTATTTCACGTTGTTTTGTTTCGTTTTGTTTCCATTGTTTAGTGTATTCCGATTATTCAAAGAAATTTTCTTGACTTTCATCAAGATTTTATATACATATGTTCCTTTTCGAGTAGCTTTCTTAAAATGAAAATGAACAAAATAATGAAAAGTGCTTAAATAGACATGATAGGGATGACGATGGTGATGATGATGATGATGATGATAGTGATAATGATGATGGTAGTGATGCTGATGATGATGCTGAAGATGATGATGATGATGATGATGATGATGGTAGTGATGATGATGATGATGATGGTAGTGATGGTAGTGATGATGATGATGATGATAGTGATCATGATGATGGTTGTGATGATGATGATGATAATGATAGTGATAATGATGATGAAAAGGGATGAGGGAAAGTTCATGATGGTATTGGAGAAGAAGAAGAAACAAGAAAATATGAGGCTAAGGATGATGATGATGATGATGATGATGATGGTAGTGATGATGATGATGATGATGATGATGGTAGTGATGGTGATGATGATGGTAGTGACAATGATGATGATGATGATGATGATGATGATGATAATGATAGTGATGATGATGATCAAAAGGATGAGGGAAAGTTCATGATGGTATTGGAGAAGAAG
>JAVYIG010015464.1:0-35837 GCA_035222895.1 Strongylocentrotus droebachiensis
GTAGGCCTAGTATGTCCTGTAACAACTGTTTTATTCACAACCCTTGTATATTTTATGTGTTTATTTTGTCTTCAATTGTATCTCTTCTGCTGAGAGCCAGTAGGGATGTGTTGAAGATTATGAGTATATGTCCTTCTAGTTTCTCAACAGAGCTGATGTCAATATTATTGTGATTGAACTGACTGTCATGATTCCAATGATTATCTCGTCTGCTGAAAGCCAGAAGAGTATTATACATCTGTGTTGAAGATAATGAGATAATGCCCTTTTAGTTCTCAACAGAGCCGATGTAAATAGTATTGTGATTGAATTGACTGTCATGTATATCACATAGTATATTTCCAATGATATCTCGTTTGTTGAGAACCAAAAGGGTATTATACATCTGTCTTGAAGATAATGAGTTAAGGCCTGTTTAGTTCTCAATAGATTTCGGATGTCGATGGCGATTGACCTGACTGTCATGTATATTATCACAAAGTTTATTTCCAATGATATCTCGTTTGTTGAGAACCAAAAGGGTATTATACATCTGTCTTGAAGATAATGAGTTAATGCCTGTTTAGTTCTCAATAGATTTCGGATGTCGATGGTGATTCAACTGACTGTCATGTATATCACAAAGTTTATTTCCAATGATATCTCGTCTGTTGAGACCCAGAAGGAAGTTTCTGTGTTGAAGATTATGAGATAATGCCATTCTAGTTCCCAACAGATTTCGGATGTCGATGGCGATTGACCTGACTGTCATGTATATCACAAAGTTTATTTCCAATGATATCTCGTCTGTTGAGACCAGAAGGCAGTTTCTGTGTTGAAGATTATGAGATAATAGTTCTCAACAGATTTCGGATGTCGATGGCGATTGACCTGACTGTCATGTATATCACAAAGTTTATTTGCAATGATTATCTCGTCAGTAATGTTTAGAGCCAGAAGGGAGTTACATCTGTGTTGAAGATTGTAAGTATATGTCCTTCTAGTTCGCAACAGATTTCTGATGGCAATGGGATTGACCTGAAGGTCAAGTATGACAGGTAGAATCTGAACAAGCCAGACGGATAAATCCTTAGACCTTACTTTCTGTTGGAATTTCTCAACCGCAATAGTACACGACATCGTATAAGCTAACAGCAAAACAGCAAAGCCTGTTTCAGACTGGAAAACAATTAGTATAACGAATCATTTTGTTGTGGAAAGGCATACACAAACTGCATAAATAACATCGTATAAAGAAACATTGTGAAACGACAGTGTAGTCTTGGTGAGGTGAGGCTATGGTTTTCGTTCGAAACGATGCTCACACAAACGTTTCGCTTTACGACGTTACGTTATGCGACATTCAGACTACTCAAAACTTGTGGTATAGCTATACGGTATTCCTATAATCAGACGCTGAACTTTGAGAGTCTGAATGAAGGGTTTATCGTGTTTACAGCGACGTCGTATTTACTCATGCTGTCATGCCAGCTGGGACAATCGTTTGTACAAGTCGAGTCAAATGCATATATCTATTTTTTTCTTCAATTGAATTCAATTTATTTGGCATCGTAAACATGATTAGTAGTCAAGTACAATTCAAAATGCAGAATATGACGTAGCAACTTATGTTTGTAAATGAGGCTACTGTCAAGTTATAACCACCGTATTAAATTAAATTACAAAAGAAATAGAAACTACATATATTTATATGTTAGTAGGTAGGTGTGCATGTATGTATCATAATGCATATATGCATTTTATGTATTTATGTATGTATATGTACTGGTATGTATATGAGATCAAACGACCTTGTACTACGGCAGGTATCAACCACAATAATTATCTTCATCCACAATGCACACAAAAGAAAGTCACAGAAAGTGGAGAGGGGAGAATGAGAAAGAGAAGGAAGGGGGTCTACTCAGTCACGGGTGACATCTTTTTTTGTTAATGGAATGTTTGAATACAGTTCTAAAACGACTTATGTAAATAATGTAACCCATTTCGTGCCAGTAATCATGAAAGTGTATCGTTATGTAATGTGCACGTTGTAGAAATAGGGCCAAGAATTTTCTTCATTTTAAAAAGTTTGTATCAAGATAATGTTATGATTCAACAGTTACAAATAAAGAAATTCACGAGTGATCTAGGTGATCTTTTAAAGTTTGAAGGATGAGATTACAATCGCTAACTGCATTCTCAATATCACCATCATCAACATTCGTATTTTGAATTACCTATCCGTTCTGCTTAATAAATGTGTTAATTATTTCCTGAGTTTCGTCTGGGGCTGTCGTATTATCAAGCAATCTGCTTACAATGACAGTCCTTCTTCCGCAAATAATTTTATGTATTATAATGTTTGAGGAAATTTAGTATTTATGAAATTAACAATTGTTATATAATTTTATTTGATTATTTATGATTCATTGTCAGAAAAATACTTATTGTACTTTATATTATTATTGTTATCGAAAAACTGTGTACTTACATGAATGCAGAAGAAAATCAAATCAAATCAATTCTTAAATCAAAAAATGATTTCGAACCGACATGGTGGACCATCAGTTGTGTGAGCTGTTGCAGCGGCTTAATGTGACTCCAACCCTCCAACACTTATTTAGAGGGCTTTTTCATCATGGGTGGTGGGAGGGGGACCGGTCTCACTCGAAAAAGGATACGCCAATTAATTTTTACAAGGCCTCTGATTAATTGAAGGATGTGCTGGGCAGGTGATATTGTGGGTATAATAGTCTCTGTAAACTCCCCAACTCACATCTGGGGGGTGTTTCACAAAGATCCTAAGTAGAACTTAACCCTAAGTTGGACTTAAAAATTATGGACAGCCAATGTAGCCTTAAAATGAAATATATTCAAAAGCAGAAATTCAAATATTTTAGACTTTTTATACATTTCACATCAAGAACATAAAATCTCCTTGATGATAGAAAATATGAATGATTTGAATCAACGTTTCATGCCTTTCAAAATAACTTTTACAAAATATTTTCAAAGATGCTAATGGCTTTCCATAATTATTGTTAAGTCCAACTTAGAGATAGTTTCAACTTAGAATATTTGTGAAACACCCCCCTGGCATGATAACTATACGGTATTTCCCTACGTTCTTGCACTGGCACAAAGGTATAGTATATAGTACGAATAGGAGAAAACGATTCAAGATCTGATCTGTTCGAGCCGGTCGATATTTTTAATTCTTATGCATGCATGTGAAATAAGGAAGTCCACAAAGTGTACGAATCAAACAATAGGGGGAAGGGGAGAGGGGAGGCTGACGACTCTTTCTGAAGGACATTTAGACATACACAAACAATGGGATCGTGAAAACGTACATAGACTTTGATTCGATACTTGTTCTCCTTTAGCTCAATATCCAAATCTGCCAATCAATTTGCAAACTTATAAATGGATAACCTTGATAGCAATCTACTCTATAGAGGAAAGCAAAAACAATCAGAGATTGAAGTAGACTGGTGAAAGTTTGAATGAAATCGGAAATAAAATGAGAAAGTTGAGATTTTTGTAATGGTTGTAATTACTCTTCAAATTGGCTGAATCGGGAATGTCTTTGTGATGTAATGGCGGACAACTTTCCCATTTTGTTCCATCACAAAAAATGACTAGAATCTAATTTTTCAAAAATGTATGGCTCAGGAGGGTCTATTCTCTTTCGAGGACCTATAGTCATATGCTATACATGATACATTTTGAGTAGAGCCCTGATGGAGAAGTCACTTTAATAGGAGAAAAAAATCAGAAAACAATTATACTTTTGTACACGACAAACGGGAGAGTTATCGGCGACTACGTCACAATCCGATTTGAGATTCGCATAAACCTTATAGTGATCTCATATTTCAAACATTAACAAAAATATAACTTTCTTACCATTGGTATGATTAATTTCAAACTTTCGTCATTCTGTTTAATATCTCATGTTAATTATTACAAGGGAACCTATTAAAAGGGCTGGATTACCCTTTAAAAGACTCATATAGCCCTATAGTTACATTGTTTCTTTTAAGTTGCCATCGATTTGTTTCAGTGGAAACTGTTTAGAAGACGGCCCCTGATTGCAATATTTTAAAGTGAACTGAATAAAATGAGAAAAATATCACTTTTCTATCGTGATTTATGATTTTTTCAAATCGAGATATAAACTACAATTATATATATATTTCTAACCTTTTTTCACCCGTCTTTACTTTTTTGTTCACTTCAAAGTTAAATTCATTTTCTCCCATTTCTTTCTCTTGCCAAGTTATGCATAATTATAATGGCATACGCAATTTGCAGATATAATAAAGCAAAGGCGGCGTACTTAAAAAAAAAAGAGCAGTATGCTTGTGTTGGATAGGCATTTACTTTGCCTCGTAGTACCTATACCCGCTATACTATACAGGACGAAATCATTTTGGGGGTCCCTTTTATCCCATTTTTTCATCAATGTCGTGGAGAAATCTTATAATAATGTTATGAATAATCGGGCCCAAGTCCGAGAAATGGAAATTGATGGTGTTTCAACACACACGATCGCCAAGACTTTCGAGAAGAAGAAAAACCTAGGGCAATTTCTATAGCTTTGTTCATCTCCTATTTAAAGACCGTCAATACTACTGGGCCAGAAGGGATTAGACCACACAGCGAGGTCACTGACAGGTGGTTATCTCAGCTCTCAACTAACGTAAGAAAAAGAGGATCATGGGGGACCAACAGGCACCGATTGGGGAAGTAAGTAGCTACAAGTAGGACAGTGGGGCTTTAAAGGTAAAGACCAGTATTGGAAACGCCCCAATTTCAAAAAATGAAATGGAAGCTCTCATTACCAATCATGTGAAAGAATATGTTTTGACTAATACATGATGATAAAAAAATTGCCGGGAAACCGCCTACTAATTCATATATTTGGTAAATTTGTTTCTCTCATGGTCCTGTGAGAGATATAGGGTAGTCCCATATACATCTTTCTGTGTATAGTGCTTGTAACTTTAAGAAGAATGGGCCAAATTTCTTATCATTTTGATGATTCCAGAACCTTGCAGATGCTAGATGCTAGATGATCAACCTGTTCTGATCGATTCCACAACGTTTCTTTCACAATGCAATTGCATGACCATTACTGGTCTTTACCTTTAAAATAATGTGCGGACATTACAATGAGTGCTTACGTAATCCGCACATGTTTTATATGGGATATGCAATATAGTTTTGAAATAACGCTTGCTACATGCCTGTTATAATAATAATGTCCTATTAATGTAAGATCAGTATCACACCAGCGCTAAATTCAGACCATAATAATTAGTTTTACTTTCATATTGTTCTATTGATTATTCTTGATCGTACAAGCTTTCACAAGTAGTCTATATAATTATTTATGAATCATAAATCTTATCATGCAAAGCAAGAGTTCTCAAGAATTTTAGTAAATACACGAGGAAGACTATAACTATCTACCTATATATCTATTTATAGTAGGCCTATATTATGTATATATTTTCTTTCTCTCTCTCTCTCTCTCTTCCTTCCAGTTTCAACCGTAACGCTGTGCATTTTGTTTTATTTCTTTTTGTCCATAGTCTAGTGTTTGTGTATTCTATTTTTTATATATGTTTATTAAGTCAGTAATTATTTTAGTTCAATGAATCTACACTCAACAAGCTCAGCTTTTAAGTCGGAGCACTTTCCGTCTTTGTATAATGATTTACAAAACCTTTTCCATGTTTCAAATTTAGTGTTTTCAATTAAACTAGTTGAAACTATAGTTCAGGATGATTTATTTCCATATTTTTAAAGAAATGTAAATGTTTTACAAAAAATGTTACATGCTTTGTTATGGAAATGAATGAAAATAAACAATCAATATTTGCAGATATTTTTTACCCTTTATGTTGCATCTACTGCGTTAGCCTGTAAACCTTTTCTATCATTGCCTTACTACCATACTTCTAACGGTAACAATGAAATGGGATCAAGGCAATAACTCATATTAGTTTCCTCTCCCTTGAAATAAATCTATTAAATCCGTCATGAATTCATAAACCCGCATAGCTTTAAAGGAACCAGCGAGACTCACATTATCACAATCATCAACATTTTTCGTTAATCTATGCCAATTGAAGAAGAAAAAAGTGCCGTTGTATGATACAATATGAGACGGCTGTATATGAAGCATATATTGTAGACCATTCTCGCGCCACAGGATTGCAGCATAATTATATGCAAGGATGGTAGATATATATATATATATATATATATATAAATATACATAATAACAGAAGCGGATCTAGCTAGAGGGGGGGTTGGGGGGTTGCAACCCCCCCCCTTGGGCGGCCCAAAAAAAAAAAAAAAAAAAAAAAAAGAAAAAAAAAGAAAAAAAAAAAGAAAAAAGAACGCACGCTGGAGAGAAACCCTTTCAAGTGCAAATATTGTGAGAAGATATTCAACTCATCTGGTAACTTAACCAAACACATGATAACTCTGGATATAACTATGTATTAAACTGTTACTTGATTTAAAAAAGACGTTATCATGCACTGCTTTTATGGTCTCCATTGTGTTAATAGATGCCAGTAAAACATCACTTACGGGGTTCAAATAAACACCCCCCAAAAAATCGGCTCGCCGCTTCGCGGCTCGTGGACGATGCTCCGCATCGTCATTATTTTGGTCAAACCCCCCCCCCTTTAGCAAAAAGCTAGATCCGCCCCTGAATTATATAGTTTTAGCATCAACAGACATAAACTATGGCGGCCTACGTACTATACAATACAGACGCCGGTCGGTTGCTTTTGCGACATGTCATAGGTCATTGGGCAAGCACAATACTATCTCACACACATTGAACAATGCAGAGAGGTTTCATAACTCTACGATACGTGATGAAGACGTGTCACATCGTATGGTATGGGAACTCCGTGTTATAGTGATCTGGCCTGGTTCATAATACTAGGAACCAGAGCACTATAACACTGATTTCCCATAGGACATTTATTTATTCAGATGGTTATATCTCAGCCAATACTTGTCATATTCAATTGGTTTTCGACATTCGGACATTATTTTTGATGTTCTTTTGGAAAATGAAGGAAAAAAAAAGAGAGAAATTCTAAAAATAGATTTTTATGATGTCACAGCTTCGGTACTCGATCTATTGTGATATGATATTTTGCCATATGTTATGTTGCGGGTATAATATCATGGTGTACAGCTCGAAAGGGGCGACGGGAAAAGGAAGTAACTATCAGTAACAGAAACCAACATGGTGACTAGGCCTATATTATAATATCTATAATGCTGTTATTGTTTACGTGTTCGAATCACATTTATATCGCAATCTAAGGATAATTTCAAAATTTCGTGAACAAAATTATCGTACTGAAAATGAATGGACATTTCCGAATGGTATTTCAGGCCTAACTCATATTTCGCTTCATACTCTAGTAAAATTGAACCGTTAATTATAGTGGGGTAGATTTTTTATTTCATTTCATTTAAACACTGTTAAAGCCATGCAGTTCGGTTTTATAGGTGGATTAAACCATCATTAGGCTGAGTGCCATTTTGAAGAGTATGTCTCTTCTCGCTATGCTGTGGTGCATTACCGGGAGATGACTCAATTCCTTCTACACACTAGTGCTTCTTTCGAATCGGATAAACTAACTGTATAAACCTATAATCTTCGTAAAAAGCATTCCCAGACAATTGTTTCTTTCAGTGATGCTAAATGTAAACCAGACACAACAGACACAATGCGCTTAACCATTCAAAGAAAAAATAATCGATTTCACACATTACCTGCTATATGATCCCGTTTGCATCAGACGATCAAAATAAAACTCAATGGCGACCAATGTTTAGAATCATCCAACGTTATACTTTTCTTCGAAGATGAATATTGGACGTTGGATTATTGGACGTCCATGTCGTGAAGGAGCAGCCGAGCGATCGATCGCTTTATCTCCTTTCTAAAAAAATAACCCGTCCTGGATTTCGATCACGAGCGCATGAAAGGCTGGTCTCGCAGTTTAAGACGACGGGAACGCTATGCTAAATCCTTGACGTACGAAAGCGAATGGACTGCATTCAAGTTGGCGGCGAGTCGCTTTCTCCGAATGCGTTGGTGCGGTATTAACATTCGCTGCAAATAGTGTTATTATAGTCTGGCGGTGCTGCAGATTATGTGCGCGGGGAGGTGTGATAGAAACTATCTTCCAGACCCACACAATTCATTTTCCAAGGCATATACAGACAATAATATCATGCAGATATCAATTTCAATGATTAACATAATTATATCCGAGAGCATCGCTCGATCTGTGCTTACATGTGTATCCGTGACCCCGCCTATTATTATCATTATAAGGCATATACTTTACATTCAATCAAAGCTTTCGATATCATATCATTCGATCCTTTATTTAAATCTCTTAAGTTGCTTCGTTTTGAAGATATAAATAAACTTCAACAATGTACATTATTATATAAATGTGTAAACTCAAAACTACCTTCTCATTTCTGCGGCCAATTCCAACGTGTTTCAGATATACATAAGACTATGGTACCAGATCATCTGAAGGAATCTATATTCCTAAACACCATGAACGTATTTTTCAAAATAATATCTGTTTCACCGGTCCTAAGCTTTGGAACGATTTACCTGAACCTATGAGGAAATCTGTACCTCTGTTAAGCTTCTATTGGAAGCTTTAAAAACGTATCATTTTAAATTACAATGCATTATTATCCCTATATACCCAGTTAGGTTGACGAGTGTGTATTTATATTGTATAAGGGATGTATATGGATGTATAAGTATATTGTATGCATGTGTATAGTTATGTAAACATACATGTGTGTATGTATAGGCCTATGTTGTATAAATGCAGGTATACTTGTAACGAAATAAATATATATGTATATATATTATGTATATATGCAGTCTAATATTTCAACACTAGACTCTTCACCTATATCTTGCCATTATGTTGTTTATGCATGCCATACACTCCATTGATACTATGTTGCAGTCCTCTTCTTTTCCTCTCTTCTTTTCTCTTTCTCCAAGCTCTCTATCCTCCTCTCCTCTTTGCCTATCCCTTTCTTCCTTTCTTCCTTTCTCCCATTTATAATGTATAATTGTATTTATGTATTCGGGCGTAACAACTACAAGCTATGCTTTTCGGGTTTCTTCCTTGTAATACAAGTCCTTTAATTATATTTATGTTCCTACGTATAAATTGTATTGTTTGGAAGAAAATAAATGTTCATTTGAATTGAATTGAATTTTATTTATGAGAAGTATGCCAAAAATTGAGGGGAAAAATGACTTCGATGTTATGCAAAGAGACTTACCAACATTATCATTATTCAATGGTTCTTTTTTTCTTCTCATTATGTTATGTATTCGACATTCGAGAGATAAAATACAATGAAGACATGTGTAGCGTCAGAAATGAACTTAGAAACATTAAAATTACAAATTAACCACATACACAATCATGTACAATATTTCCCATTAAACTCATATTCTCCAAAACAGTATTACGGTATGTTCGGTCAGAATTCACATTCCTCAATGTCTGACCCTTTTGACCTACACGGACATTAGCTGACCGAAAGGGGCATGAGTCCCAATACATGTAACACTGTGATATATACCACTAGCCAGAACAGGGAGTGGTCACTACGTTTTGAGCCAACAGAGTATAAGCAACATTAAAAAGTGACTCGGTAACATTGTTAAAGATTGATGAAAAAATTACTTAATTTTTGTATAAAATGTTACTTATTATATTCCTTCTACTGTACTAACCCTCTGACATGCAAAAAATCCTTTTTTTTTTAAACCACGAAGATATCTATGGTTTTCTTTGAAGGCGTCACTGTACGACACCCTCTAACAGTGATGAACAGTATAAATTCTCGCAACCATTCTTGAATTTTCCCAACCGTTTTTCCATGAAAAAAAGACATAAAACAGGCTATTAAAATTCTGTCAACACTTAAATGTCTGGAATGGTATGTAGAGCCAATGTATTGCTTTGTGAAGATTTACATTCACCTAAAATGTAATTAAATTGTAATAATATAGTTGTGAGATTTCAGGAATCGATCGGATCAGTTTTTCCCAATTTGTATCATTAATAAGTCCGTTTAATTGTACATCTAGCATTGAATTCACTACCTTAGCACCACTATCTCTCATCTTAACAATGTTACCAAGTCCCTAGTCAGGTAGTCTGACAATAATATTTGCAAGATTGTTAAGCATGGAGAAAAACAGTTGGTGAGTTAAATACTTTAACTTTTGTTATTCACTTAATAAGTTTAAGTGTTGTACAGATGGTGTTGTATCTATAACTTTTCTGTGTACAGGCGCGGATCTACGGGGGGGGGGGTTAGGGGGTTTAAACCCCCCCCCCCTTGGGCGCCCCCCCCCCCCCCAAAAAAAAAGGGAAAAAAAAGAAAAAAAAAAAGAAAAAAGAACGCACGCTGAAGAGAAACCCTTTCAAGTGCAAATATTGTGAGAAGATATTCAACTCATCTGGTAACTTAACCAAACACATGATAACTCTGGATATAACTGTGTATTAAACTGTTACTTGATTTAAAAAGACGTTATCATGCACTGCTTTTTATGGTCTCCATTGTGTTAATAGATGCCAGGAAAACATCACTTACGGGGTTCAAATAAACCCCCCCCAAAAAAAATCGGCTCGCCGCTTCGTGGCTCGTGGACGATGCTCCGCATCGTCATTATTTTGGTCAAACCCCCCCCCCCCTTAGCAAAAAGCTAGATCCGCCCCTGGTGTAGTGCTTTGTATTTAGGCATATATTGAAAGTGGAATTATGTTAAAGAAGTTTGTGAGAGAAACACGGGAAGCAGACGATGAGAAGCACTATCATTAATATCTATATAATTCCTTTGTTCTTCATATAGTACTTTGTGATTTAGATATATTTTATCCCATGCATGTTCCCAGTGGCGGATCCAGGGGTGGGCCGAAACGACCCCCCCCCCCCCCCTATTGGCGCCGCAAACAAAATTATAAGGAAAAAAGAGGAAGAAAAGAAGAAGAAAAAAAAAGGGGGAAAGGAGAAGATAAAAGAAAAGAAAAGAGAGAGAGAGTTCAAAAAAGAGGAAAGAAAAAGAAGAGAGGAGCCGGGGAGAAAGAAAGACAACGAAATGACACTAAAAATTAGTGACAGTAACGAATAAGGGAAAGACAAGGGGGGGTGCGTGAAGGCGTATGCATTGAGGGGGGGAGGGGTGACTGGCCGTATTCTTATTTTTAGGTTATGCGAAACTGAGTCGGAAATGCCTGTTTATGTTAAGCCATAGTGAATGAAAAGGTTAGTGTACTTCTGAAAAGGCCGCGCCCGCCCCCTCCAAAGAACGGCAGAATGGTAATCTATAATTTCTGGGGTCATTCTCGATGGCTTGGGAGCCGTTATTGAAGAGGGGGCCGGCCCTACTCAAATGGTAGTGACGGTAACGATGGATAAGGGAATAAGGAAGAAGGGAAGCACATGCAGGCGCGTACGCAGGGGAGGGGGGGGGGTCGAACCCCCCTCAATTTTTCTTGGTGTGTTTTGGAGGAACCCCCCCCCCCCACTCCTTTGATTTTTTTTTAATTTAAAAAAAAATTGTGCTAATGGGTGACCAAAAAAAAGGTTACCTTATCCCCCCCCCCCCCCCCTCCCCCAACGGAACGAAATATCGATCGGTCAAATTCTCAAATCCAGGACCAAAAAAAAAAAAAGTGCTCTTACCCCCCCCCCCCCACCCATTTTCGGCGCGATCTTCAAATTTTAAACCCCCCCACCCCCTTCGAAAAAAAAACCTGCATACGCGCCTGTACACATGACATTGTGAGCTGCATGCTTATTGGGGATGGTCATTCTTTCGTTTTAAGTTGTGCAATCTGGATCGGAATCCAGCATAATATATTTATTTTAAAAAAATTTCATGTAAAAGCATTCAAGACATTGCAGCGCCCGGTCCCTACAAAGAGGAGCAGAACTGTAATCGGGAGATTGGGGGTCATTCCAGAAGGTTTGGGAGACGTTGTTGAATAGAGGGGGGCGGCCGCATAAATCCCGAGCCGCGGATTCGAATTAAAACGTTAAAAACAGCCCCTGCGCTACAAAAGTCTTCAGTCTTTGGTGAGAAATTTGAAGAGGGCACATTATTTTGGATGTCGAGGGCACATTATTGTGGATGTCTTTAGAAGCTATATACTCAACAGTCAAATGTTAAATTAATGGTATAGAGGGGCCGCTTCACAACTTTAATTTTGCCCTTCATTTGGAATCAGCTCGTGCTAACTCTCTAGGGCTTGCATTTGAACTCATGTTGGTATAGTAATGATGGACAGGGGCGGCGATCCTGGGTCCGATTGGGGGACACGCCCCCCCCCCGTAAATTTAAAAAATATGGCTAGAAAGAAATATAGCGGAAAGAACGTACATATTGGCATTGGGGTTTTCTCGAACGCATAATTTCAGCATTCAAAAAGGCAATATCTCGATCGCTTGGTCGCTACGCTCCCTCGCCCAATACCACAACATTATGATATGACATTCCGCTCACGCTCCCGCCCTGATTTGTCCATGGTAGTGTGGTAGCATGAACTACAAAAACCAGAGTGTATTACTAGCCAAGGCTAAGTTTGAGTCCCTTGCGTTTGCCATACTTCTATTTTTATTTGGAGTTGCCTGACAGGGAAGGGGAAATAAAAGATTTGAATTGATATAATCTTCGGGTTTTTCGTCCCGGAATGATCGAGATGTCACGTGCGGGCCCTGTCTCAATGGTTTCAACCACCACCCCTGACCCCACCCCCTGACCCCCCCCCCCCCTGACCCCACCCCCCCCCCCCCCCTGACCCCACCCCTGACCCCACCCATAATTGTCTTATGAAGAGTACATTGTTTTTTGTTTTTGTTAAACCTTAAGTTTTCATAATAACCATTCATAGGTTGGGAACTCTTCTACACATTACCGGTAGGCCTCCATTAGCCTCCTATTCCAGGGATAAGGACTTTTCCACCATGACCTGGGGGTGTTTCACAAAGATCCTAAGTAGAACTTAACTCTAAGTTGGACTTAAAAATTATGGACGGCCATTAGCATCTTTGATAACATTTTGTAAAAGTTATTGTAAAAGGCATAAAATGTTAATTCAAATCATTCATATTTTCTATCATCAAGGAGATTTCATGTTCTGGATGTAGAATTTATAAAAAGTCTAAAATACTTGAATTTCTGCTTTTGAATATATTTCATTTTAAGGCTCTAACGGCTGTCCATAATTTTTAAGTCCAACTTAGTGTTAAGTTCAACTTAGGATCTTTGTGAAACACCCTCCTGGCCTGTGTCTATAGATTACGTCAGGGGAGGGGCACTTAAATCAAAGAGATTCGATCATACACAGTATATCTTCCGAAGGCTTAGGCACAATAATCAGTCACTCGCCTGGATTGGATTCGAACCCGCAATCTTTAGTTCGACAGGCAGACGCTTTGCCGACTGAGCCAATAGCATCTTGAGTATGAATCGTATTTAACCAAGATAATTCATCCCCAACAATCGAAAAAGAATCGACGGCTTTGTATGGAATAAGGAGTTATTATTCAATATTTTGAGAGCGAACGACAGGGATAAAGTCATTCATTAACATAAACATGAACGGATCTAAGGAAAGTGTTTGATAAATGTTGACAGTCATGAAAAACATACATAGTACCACAGGAAATTAATTGTTCTGGAATTCCAAATAAATGGAACTTTTCATTGCAACTATGGTTGTAGCAAATACCTCAGCACGTTGGTACTTTTTAAGCAAACGAGAGTGATAAAGTCATTCATGAATATATAGATGTGTAAAGATAATTATAAAGAAAGTATTTAATATATTTTGACAGTCATGCAACACATAATAGTACCACAGGAGTTTTATTGTTCAGGAATTCCAAATAGTTTTCATTGCAATCATGGTTGTAGCACAAGCTGTTCTTATATTTACACGGCAAGAATTCAAATTTCATTTCGTAACACCTGCAATTAATGCAGGATGGGGTTGGAGCCTTTCTCTCCTTGAAAATTTTAAAATGACCAATATTCGGGCAGCGAGATACGCGAATATGCATTTTATATATCTTGTCTCGTATATTTTGGTGATTAATAACACTTTCACAACATAATTATGCTCAAATTTTTGCTCGCTCGCTCGCTTCGCTCCCTCGCCAATTTGTGTAACCAGAAAATTGATATTCGGGCAAGAGGCTTCAGCCCCCCTAATGATAATGTCGAAAATTTTGCTCAAGCGCGAGCATAACTTAAAACGGGATATAAGTTGATATCAGACAAGAGACGTGACGTGAGCCTCCCCCTTCCAAAATTGTGCCCGCTTGTAGGTAGTGTTACGGTGCTTCTAATATGACCTTGTCAGTATTTGTATGTTCAGATTCAATTATTCAATTCATATTTATTTCATTTCCAACAGAAAGATAAACTAAGGTATTACATCTACTATTACAGAAAGTATGACAACATGTATGTACATAATTCATTTTTTGTTTGTAACTATTCGTCAAATACTCTTTACACATAATAAAATGATTACAAGAAATTCTTAATTTCTGAGGAAATGGGGGATCAACTAAAAAGCAGTGCTTGTTGTTTGTCTTTCTATCACTTTCTCGTTTGTTATTCTTTGTTTCTTCCTTCTATTCTTATGTTATTCTTTGTTTCTTCCTTCTATTCTTATGTTATTCTTTGTTTCTTCCTTCGATTCTTATGTTAGTTTTTGTTTCTTCCTTCTATTCTTATGTTATTCTTTGTTTCTTCCTTCTATTCTTATGTTATTCTTTGTTTCTTCCTTCTATTCTTATGTTATTCTTTGTTTCTTCCTTCTATTCTTATGTTAGTTTTTGTTTCTTCCTTCTATTCTTATGTTATTCTTTGTTTCTTCCTTCTATTCTTATGTTATTCTTTGTTTCTTCCTTCTATTCTTATGTTATTCTTTGTTTCTTCCTTCTATTCTTATGTTATTCTTTGTTTCTTCCTTCTATTCTTATGTTATTCTTTGTTTCTTCCTTCTATTCTTATGTTATTCTTTGTTTCTTCCTTCTATTCTTATGTTATTCTTTGTTTCTTCCTTCGATTCTTATGTTAGTTTTTGTTTCTTCCTTCTATTCTTATGTTATTCTTTGTTTCTTCCTTCTATTCTTATGTTATTCTTTGTTTCTTCCTTCTATTCTTATGTTATTCTTTGTTTCTTCCTTCGATTCTTATGTTAGTTTTTGTTTCTTCCTTCTATTCTTATGTTATTCTTTGTTATTTACTTCTATCACCTTTTCTTATGTAATTCTTTGTTTTAAGCATTCTATCACTTTCTCTTTCTGCCTTTCCTTATGTCATTCTTTGTTTCTTCCTTATATCACCTTCTCTTACGTTATTCTTTGTTTTAATAACTCTATCATTTTCTCTTTCTGTCTTTTCCTTTTAAAGCAGTTCCCCTTCCCCTTCTAATACGTGCATATTCCACCTCTGATATGTGCCTCTTTTATTTTGACACGTGTCCCCTTTTTATTAATTACTCTATTTCCTTCTGATAAATGCCCCTTTTCCCTTTTTTCATAACATCCCCTTCCCCTTTTCAAAAAATTATTTTTCATCTCTGATAAATACCCCTATTAAAATCTGATAGGTGCCCCTTTTCCTTCGACAGACGCCCCTATTCCTTTCTCATAAGTACCTTTTTCATCTCTGGTGAGTGCCCTTTTTTGAAGCTCGAGGTTTATTATGACATGTGCCCCTTTACTTTTCTAATAAGTGCCTTTTTTTCTTTCTGAAAAGTACCCCTTTTCCTTTCTCTATAACATACACCCCCATAGAGCGACTTAGAGCAACTTTTTCATTTATTTCCCCCCAAAGCTCGCTCGCATTTATTATTGGTATAATATGAAATGTATTTCTAGTCTTTCACGATTAAATTGTGCTTAAAACCCATCAGGATTTGTTGTTGTTTTTCTCATCATAAAATTTTTCGCCCTGCGACGTCACAAATCTTAAAATTGTCTCAATATTCAGACCAGCACACCCAACTTCAAAGTATGATTCTTAAACAGTATATTCAGGCGCGGATCCAGGATTTTCCAATAGGGGGGGGGGGGGGGGGGCGAAAATTTGTAACTCGCGCATAACATAATGAAAGACAAAAAGAGAATGTGATACAAGGAAGAAACAAAGAATAAAATAAGGAAAGACAGAAAGGGGGGGTAGTAGTGTGTTTGGTTGGATGGGGTTATTGTTTCATGTTACAAATGATTACATTTTTGTTTTCATCAATCGTACAATCTATGTAATGAAAATGTTTTGAATTCATGTAAAGGAAAAAAACTGTATTTTATTTCTAAGATTGATTTATATTTTTTGGGAATCAATACAAAAAAACTATTGCAGGGGGGGGGGGGTTAACCCCCCTTATTTTATTTGTAAGTGTTTTAAAAATAAATACAAAATTTAAAAAATGGTGCTAAAGGGGGCAACAACAAAAAGTGTTGCTCCCCCTCCCCCACCCCCCCCCCCCCCCCCACTGAACGTAATATCGGCCGGCGTGATTTTCCAATTTCCGGGGCCCAAAAAATATATTAATAGCTCTTACACCCCCCCCCCCCCCTCATCACCCGATATTTGACGATTCTACAAGTAACTTGCTCGCAGCCTAACGAATTTTCTTCTCTACATTAAAAACGTTGTGTTATGGAACTGATTGTGTATGTAGTGGGTTTTTCTGGGGGTGTCTTCTTTTTAGTTTATATTATTACAACGATTTGGGTTTACTCATAGACCCTGGATATGTTTACAGAGAGAGAGAGAGAGAGAGAGAGAGAGAGAAAGAAGGAAAGAAAAGTCGAGAGTGACTGCCTAGAAACCACACAAATCTAGGCAAATAAGATATTTCATAAGGCTGGGCTTGTATACAACGGGGCTCTTCTGTAAAGCAGGCCTTTGGCACTGAAAAGACTACCCTGTTTTTAAATAAAACTAAATAAATAAACGGTAAAAGGAAGAGAGAAAAAACAATTTTAAAGAAACATTCTGAAAGGAAACGAAACTTTGATTGAACTCATTTGTAATGATGTTCACGCTACGGTAGGTTTTACTTTAAAAAAAAAAAAAAAAAATTTCATGATCACTGATTGTAACCTGAGGAGCGTGGGTGGTTAGCTAGAAACTCAAAAACATTTTTGTCGAATAGATTCTTTAGAGTAAAATTACAATGGAAAACTATTTGAAGTGTATTAAGCATGCCCAAATTTGGTTATTGATTTAATCCGCTTCGATACATTCCTCGCCAAAATAATATACGAGCAAACTCAGACAGACATAATTATAACTGCAGTGAAAAAAAGGGAAACGATTTTAGGGCTTCTGCATGGTTACGACACTTTACCTGATATTCAGGTCCACCATCCTTTACAAGCCTGATTTCAGATATATATATATATATATATGTATCATAATGTTATTCAGGAATAAGTGAAACCCCTAAAATGTAAATACCGAACTACATTTACGCATTTAGCTATATGGTGGTATGCTTTATATTTGAATATAAGAGAGCTTTTAAACGCTAAACTGATGTTGAATAGATTAATTTAAAAAAAAAGAAGAATTTTACAGAAACGCTTTTGTGTGTGTGCAGCGTTCTATATACATGAGTAAAAGAATATCAGAACTAGACAAAGTGTGTTTGGGCATATATATCTGCATGTAAACGGTAAAAAAAAACGCAGGTCAGTATTTCAATACTTTGGATGATGACACTTTGAATGACAACATTAGATTCCTCCGTTCCAGGTACCAAAAAATACAGATATGTGTACTAATCAATTTGTATGCCATTTATGTAGACTCTAGCATACTCTTAAATAAGATGCCAACGACAGCTATATAACATAATATACCCTAACCTTTAAGTCTATTTTGTACTGCTAAGCCGATGATAAGAGTCTAGCAGCCTACATGCGAGGTGCGTTATCATGTGCATCATGCATGTTTATCACCAGCGAGCAACCAATGACAATGACAATTATGAAGTTTATAATCAGTTTGAATTTGTCAATTTAAGACTGTAAAATATATCTCTCCCTCTTTGATTTATTATTATAACCCCCCCCCCCCCCCCCCCTTGTAAATGGAAGATGGAAGCAATTGAAGAAAAAAGTTACTGGCACCAGTAAATTGTTATTTGAATTAATGAATTACTGAAAATATTCTTGATATCAATTTAGTAATTTGAAATAAGACAAACAAGAGAAACATAAAGATAGTTAATTGAACTCATAACATGTTATATGCACATACTTTAATTAATAACTAGGATTCTTAAATTATATTTACAGATAGGAGTAAAGGCATTGTTAATTTAAGTAAAAGCTAGACTGGCCGCCTTTGTCCTCTGCAAATATAGTAACGAGAGAAAAATCAACGCTCAAACTGCAATTGCAGAACCTTTTTTTTCTTCTTCATGAGTTTAGACGCGTGAGCTAATCACGTTGTTTGCTACGTGTATTGAATATAACAAAATCATGCATATGGCAACGTTTAAGAATTGCATTTACTGATTTACACCGATTTTTGTAGATCATGCAGGGAGTTGAATTTCGTGTTAACAAATATGAAAATACGTGTAGCACAGTAATAAATGTTGAATGATCTGATCTGGAGATACTTCAAGTTGATTGTAAATAAAACCGTCTGAACACATTTTCCCAAAATAAACCGACTCGATATCAATCAATTGGATTTCTTTGAAAAAGTTTCCGTTTCACATAAACAAGTCTGATATTAAAATCAGTTTCTAATTTTGATGCGCATTTTGGAGAAGAAAAAAAAATCCTCCATTCCGGTTCCGCTATCCGGATGCCCATTTCCCTCCCCCGTTTTTTTTTATCCCACCCTTTCTCTCTCGCACTCTTTTCACACGCTTTACTTCCACCTCGCTTTCTCTCCCTCTTTCTCCTTCTCGCTCACCCACCCCCCTGCTGCCCCTTATCCGCCACCTTCCTGCTCTGCTCTCTCTCTTCTTCCCTCTCCGTCGCTCTTTCTCTCCTCTCCTTTCCCCTTTTCTCCTCAGTTCTCTTTCTTCCGTTCTTCTAGTTGCCCTCATTCTGCCGCCCCTTCTCACTCTCTCTCTTTATTTCACCACCCCTCCCCTCTTTCCTTTTCTCTTCTCTGCCTCCTCTTTCTTCCTTTCTCTTCTCTCTCTTTCTCTCTCTCTCTCTCTCTTTCTCTCTCTCTCTCTCTCTCTCTCCCTCTCTCATCAGCCACCAAGAGTTGAGAAACACCAAATGTACACAACAGAATGTCACTTGATCTCATTTTATATTTTATTAGTTAATAAACATTCGTATGTCAAATATATCAATTATGAACAAGAAACGAGGCTGACCAAAGACTGGATATACAGTCAAACCTGTCTATAGCGACCGCCCAAGGGAAACACAAAAAAGTGGTCTTTGTAGACAGGTTCCTTTAGTACATGTTTCAATGAGAAACCTTTTTCAAGAGAAACAAAAAACGTGTTCTTTTTGCAGACAGGTGGTCACTAAAGCGAATTTGACTGTTTTGAAGTAAATGCCTTTTCAAAAATATTGCTGATGATCAGATTCATTCAAGCCACATGTTGTATCAGTCAACACATTATCAGTACCGGTACCGGTATATATTCCAATATCTTTCTTTAACACTGAAGCAAAAACAACCCAACAAAACAAATTTAGGGCAATTTCAATAACCTTTTATAACGCATAATTTTTATAACAATCATATTCAGATTACAGAATATGGCATTGTCAAGTTCGCACATTGGAATGGGTCACGCACAGGCCACAGGGCTATTGAAATTAGGGACTTTTAGATTCGCACGAAGACAATGTGGATTGCTACGGTCGACGTCCTTTTAATGCACTGCCTTGAATAGACGTCACACGTATCAGTCCACGCAAATCTAAAAGTCCCTAATGCCTTAGGGTGAGTGACCTATTTAAAGTCTTTGTGATCCTCTATTCCTCATCTGATTAAATAGGGGCACTTTTCATGTTCACATCACAAGCATTTGCTTGAGATTTTTTAAGTACAAGCATACACTGGAGTAATGAATTCTGCTCAATGTGTGTAGCCATTTTTTAGAAGCAAATTAGATATTACTTTTGTCTTTTACACACATACATAACATTACTTGCTCTAGTTCCCCCCTAAACACCCCCCTAAGTTGAACTTATCTCTAAGTTGGACAATTATGGAAAGCCATTAGCATCCTTGAAAATATATAGTAAAAGTTATTTTAAAAGGCATAAAATGTTGATTCAAATTATTCATATTTTCTATTATCATGGGAGGTTGAATGTTGTTGATGTGGAATTTATGAAATGTCTAAAATACTTGAATTTTTGCTTTTGAAAATATTTCATTATAAGACTACAAATGGCTCTCCATAATATTTAAGTCCAACTTAAAGTTAAGTTTGACTTAGAATCTTTGTGAAACACCCCCCTGTACTTTTCATGCAACAAAGTCTGGCTCGTAATACACAAAAAATAGGCCCATATTGACTTTACACATCGGCCTTAGGGGGATGCTTTCAAAGGGAGGGAACATGCATACGCGTGCCATAACAAATGAATACAATTGAATTTCAGGGACTGCTAAACTATAAGTAACAGATCAAACATGGGTTCCTCAATTAGCCCTATTCAAGTCACATATCCAGTTTTCTAATGGAGCCTCCTACCTGTCTAGCCCTCCCATTCATGGAACCATGGCCCTGTATCGTAAAGAGTTGCGGTTGATCAATTTAGATCAATGGCAAGTTCTCCAATCAATCGCAAGTTTGCAGTCTCATATCTCTTATTTACATAGTTACAAATGAATTGCTATTAATATCAACTCTTTATAAGACGGGGGCCCAGGGGGGCGTTTCATGAAACAATTAGTCGGTGGTTTTTACCGACTAATATCATGTTCACAGACAATTCTATTGTCACCCACTATTTTCCAGGCCTCTGATAGGTCAAATGTAGTCAGTGCTGACTAAATTGTCGGTGAAAATGATATTAGTCGGTGAAAACCACCGACTAATTGTTTCATGACGCCCCCCTGATGACAACAGTATTGGGTTATGAGAAGAAGTAGGATGACAGTGGTGTCAAGATCAACTCAGGACAAACAATAAACCATGACCCTTAAAGATGTTTTGCCTTTTTTGCAGCCCACATCAAATTCTGTAGAACTTTGCAGGAATTATGAATATGTCATGTATGTCCTATCTGTGGAATTTAAACATTAGCAGTGTCCTAGTATTCAAATTATGCAAGGAAACCTGTTTACCTTCTAGACTTCACTCCCAGACACTATTGAGTGACTGACTGACATCTTTTTTTCTTTGGTAATAACATACATAAAATGAGCTGTACACAGGTAGGTGAGGACATGAGCATTTGTCTACATCAATAACCTGCTACTTGTAATGGCCAAAATTAAACTGATTGAATATTTGAGCAGCACAAAGCGTACAACCATTAGGTAAAAGGGTCTGAAAATCAGACTATTACTTAGATGATTGCAATCACTTCAGTTGATTCGACAACTAATGGTCATTATTTTCCCACTAAAAGCCATTTTCAAGCCCTTTCGTTTTGAGAGAAGTTCTAAATAAGTATTGTTTTTCAAATGCTGTTGGAATTTAACCTTTTCATCTTTTTTTTTTTGGCCTGCAAATGAGACATAGTACCTTTAAAATAACATGTAAATAGTTAAACCTGTAAATAAAAGGCAACCTAATGAAAACAGGAAAACTGGCTGGTGTTTACAGGTGGTCATTCTAGACAGGTTCTACAACACACCTTTCTTCCTGCCAGGGAACAATTTAGGTAACCACTACGGTATATACAGGTGGCCTTTGTAGAGCGGTGGCTGCCAAGACAGGTTTGACTGTATTTGTTTTGTTTGCCTGCTGCTTGCATCCAAACTAGAGAGCACTATCTTGCTTTGTTCACGCATACAAAGACTATTACCAGGACACAGTGAACTATCAGGCAAAGTCAAAATTATGCCTGCATTGAAAGCCAATCAGATGCCTGTGCAAGACATACTTTTTATACAAATATATGTTGTACATAAAAGCAAAATGATTGGTTGATAGGGGAAATGTGAAGAGGTTTTTATTTTTCCTGAGCATAACTGGTCATTAGTATAGTAATAATGACTGCTATGAGAGACATAGTTGTTTTAATACGCTCAAGGGAAGGTTACATGATAGTGCTATCGACCAGAGGCGTGCCGAGGGGTGATAGCACGATCATGTAACCTCCCCGAGAGCCTATAAAAACAACTATGCCTCGAATATTAAATCAGTCATAGCTTTTATATACCGAAAAGGATTATAGAATACATGTGCGACTTACCAATTATGGTAATCAAGTTTGTTTACGCTATCAAGACCTAGTCTTAAAGATAAAGGTGAGTTCTGGTCATCCGATTGCATTGTAAAAGAAAAGGTGTGGAATGGATCATAAAAGTTGATCATGTACACACCAATACTTACATGCGCATGTAAGTATTGGTGTGTACTGCAAAGTTCTGGAGTCATCAAAATCATGATAAAAATGGTCCAGTCTTTGTAAAGTAACAAGCACTGTTACTACACAGAAAGGTGTATATGGGACTACACACTGGTGTCGGGGGCTACTACAACCTTGATTTCCTAATCTTTCTATGCTCATTACTCAGCCAGTATACATTTTCTACCAAATGGTTTTGGCAAATAACATTTATTTGTAATCTTGAACATTCAGTGTAAGTTTTGTATGATTCTGTGAGAATTTTTTTTTTTTTTTACCAGAACTCACCTTTATCTTTAATAGGGTGTCTGATCGCGCACCACTCCAGTTTGTGTGCTAAAATCCTTCCCATTGAGATTGCATGCATATACGTAAAATTCCAAAATCGGTCAATAGTCTTTTGAAAAGTGCAGCCCTAGGGCACTTTTGACCGGTTTTGGCATTTGACTGGAATGGCTTAAATCAAGACTCCAATTTCGACCAATCAGATGGCTGGATTTTTAAAGTGAGGTATATAAACAGTTCTAATGACCAGCTAGTTTTTAATCTTGATCTAATTTTTTCATTTGACTGTATATCTATGTAATTTGGATGAAGTGACATGTATATCAGATCACAAATCTCATAAAACGAACAACATAAATCACATATTTGGGGAAGATAGTAAAACTATCTACCCTCTGTAGTCCAAAACTCCTCAAGTATCTCCTCTGGTGTCTGACTGTATTGAAGAAAACTGGAAAGTATGGATAATTCTTAGTAACAGCCTCACTTACAGATATATTTATCTACTAACATATCTATTGAGATGCATATAAAGTCGAAAATATACAAAAATATCACATTTATCAAGTTTCTGGGCAGAGTTCTGCAAACCAGTGGAACTTGTTTACTAACACCCTCACTGATAAATAAATTCACATAGTAATAATGGCATAGAGGTGTCATAATCGAGTGGTTTAAGCACTTGACTTGAAATGCACAGGTCATGGGTTTGATCCCCGACATGGCACTAATGTCTGTTGGCAAGGCATTAATCTCCTTTTTCCATAACCAGGAGAGAAACCGGGGACCTGGTAGGATGACAATAGCCTTTGTGTTAGTAATTGACATTATATGCCCTCGCAGTGACCATATGGCAGGAAAACTCCCCAGGGAGTGGAGGTGGTGCACACTCTGCTGGGATAAATTCGACGACCTGGGTAATAACACCTGTAAAGCGCTTAGAGACGCTATTCCGTGCTAAGCGCTGTATAAATCCAGATTATTATTCCTAAACATTTTCTCAACACAGTATATGAGATAGAATAAAAATAATCACTTTCATCAAGTTTCTGGGAAGAGTCCCGGAAACCAGTAGAGCCTGCCTGACCTGTCCTGGTCGTCCACCCATACTAAACCTTCCTTGACCAGCTGATCCTATGAGAGAGAGAAGAAAGAAGGAACAACGGATGAGAAGGATGGAGAAGAAAGTAAAGGACATAGTGAGAGAGAGAATAAGACAACAGAGGCAGGATACCCACAACGAAGAGAAAACAGAGAACAGTGACAAAAATAGGACAAAGGAGACAAGAAATTGAGATGGAAAGAAGAAGATGTAGATGAAAGAAGATATATAGAAAAGAGGAGAATCAACATTTAAATACAACCAATGTCTGAAATGACTAGCTTAAAATTAGGTTATTCAAGCTCATCTCTCCCGTCACTTCTTGTCTTTAACTTAACCTTATTTCTATGTAAATCTAAACATCTGGGGGGGGGGGGGGGGGGGTCGTTTCACATAACTTGTCATTAGTGACAAATGACACTTTCTGTTATAAGCTAGTGAAATCCTTGCTTCTGATTGGTTATCAGCAGAGTTGTCACTGATTGTTGTCATTTTTCATTGAAAAAAGGCTTTGTGAAACACTCTCCTGGTTTCTTTACAGGCAGAAAGAGAACATGGTATGTATCATGGGATCGATAACCAACAAGTTCAAGATCATTAAAGGCCCTTTTACACTTTCACGGATCGCATCACGGATCATCCCGGATCTTAATCCGGGGTGTTCCGGCGTGCGACACCACGATTTCTTCTCGATGCCGGTGTGGATACGTTCCGAACTGGGTGTATACACGGGCAAGTACGGTGTCTCCACGGACAGACAAGGTAGCAACGCGGACCACGCCGGAAACGCATACAGAGCTAACACGGATTTCAAGGAAGAGCACGGAGGCTACTGGGTACTTTTACAGTCCTTACACGGAGGTGTACGTTGTCTATTGGGATATCTCCGGAATGTTGACGGGTGACTTGAGCTTGTAGGCGCTCATTTGATATACGGAATTTCAAACCCGGATGAAACCGGTGTTAATACGGACCTCCCGGTGTCTACACGGACTGTCCCGGATGTATTCGGCGGCTACACGGAGGTACACGGTGCTTACAGGGAAGAGGACGGATTGTTTCATCCGTGAACTCCGGGATGAAAAATTAAGCAAGCTTAATTTTTTCCCCGGATATGCCGGTACGCCAAGGATCACGACGGATGCCTCCCCGGTGTATACACGGTAATGCCGTAGATAACACGGATGATCCCGGAGCGACGATCCGGGACGATCCGTGATGCGATCCGTGAAAGTGTAAAAGGGCCTTAACACTCTGAACATGACGGACAAAGAAAGCGGACAAAATATACAGTTCCTCATTCTACCCTCAACAATTGCTATGGCAGACAAAGGAACATCCCTTCACTGCTATTATGTAAAAATGTGTAGAACAGGTGAATATGCATGTGACACCTGTTTTACACATGTTTACATAATATCAGTGAAGGGATATTTCATTGTCTACCATAGCAATTGTTGAGGGTAGAATGAGGAACTGTATATTTTGTCCGCTTTCTTTGTCCGTCATGTTCATAGTGTAAGCCACTGTGTTGCACAAAGTAATCCTATTGTTTTGTGTAAAGTTGCAGGTGTGGCAAATGAGCGTCCATGCAAGAGAGGCGTATAAAGCATTCAAAGTGTTAAACTTGATAACATACCATAACTAATTTTGCTCTGTCTTCTTCCCATTTCAGTTTGGTCTTCAGATCCGAGACAGACACACATCCGGTACCCTAAAACAAAGAGAAAAATAACACTTTCAATTTATTATGGCAGATACACAAAATATGTTGAAAATATTGACCAGAAAACAAATTTACTGATTGCACAATACAACTGTTAAACAAAGTATTTATCGCTCAATGAAAACAATCTAAAAATTGTATTCCAATGTCATTAATGTAGTCTTTTCCTGGAAAGGTTTTTTAGAAGAGTATGAACACTACTGAGTTAACTCATACAAGCTCTGGTGATCCAAACAAAGCCTTTGCAGCGATAATAAGAGCACAACTGGTTTAAAGCCCATCCATCGCACACTACACGTTCTGACTAAGTTCTGATTTTGGAAGAATTTGAAATAGCATTTGAAATGAACACTTAAACCTGTCAAAACTCCATGACCAAGGATCTGAATAGTCATATTATTAATAAAATCTAAATTTAATGGGATATCATGCTTCCTTTGAGAAGGATAAGCTAAATCGTTGTCTGACAAGTGACCAATTATACTGCCATAGTCTACGATTTGAAGCCGATTCTGCATCTAATCTGAGTAAAAAGACACTACAATACTGGTTATTAATATTCTTATCTTTATTTAAAATCTAAATCAAGGAGAAGATGTTTGTTTACATTTTCATATCTATCTTCTATTATTCCCATTTGTTTTAAATGAGGTCGTATGAGATCCGTGAAGTATGCGTTGGGCTATTAAAGCTCACATGTGCTACATTGAGAACACTTGTGTGGTCCAAATTAAGCCCTTTCAGGGATAATAAGAACACAACTAGTCTAAAGCCCATCGCGCAATAAACGATCTATCAACGATTCAAGTTTGGACACTCACCTGTGCTACATTGAGAACACTCGTGTGGTCCATACTAAGCTCTGCCGGCACAGACTGAACGATGAACCGCCCATCGTCCAGGCAATGAAGACCGAATCCATTCCCCAAGATCTTCAGCTTCTTGATAGCTCTTTTGATGTCATCGCTTAAGATGGGGAAAAATGAGAAGGTGAAAATATAAATGGGAATAAATGCATGTCCACATATGCCGCGGAAATCCACTATTAACCGCAGGAGTGAAATATACGTAATACACTTCACATTTATCGTAACATTTGATTTGATTTGATTTGATTTGATTTATTGGTTTCTGCATCTTTTTTCATCATACATTTTCATGAACATAATAAGGTTTGATACAGTATTTTAAGTGTATATAATTGTATACAGATAATAAACAAATTTAAACAAATATATTGAATGCATAATTAACATACATTAGATGCAGGTATGAACGGGACCGTTCTACAGCATAGCTTTTTTTTTTATCACCACTGTCCATTCATTTACATTAAGAAGAAAAAGGTTGCTGTCCCTACAGCACATGTGAACGAGAGTTAATAATATGATATTCAAAGTTTCCAATAACAAATTTCCATCAACGAACAAAAATTGTCCTTTATACTATGAAGACTCTTGAAGCAAAGCATTCTAATTCCTTGACTTAAGGCCAACTTGCATAGTCTAAGTGGTGCCATTACTGCTTCAAAGCACCGACTCCAGTGCCTCACCAAAGCACTATCTGTAGTAGGAAGATTGTTTGCAGCTTATGCACCATGTGTGTATACATAGAATAATAATAATAGCTCACATTTATAATGCGCCATATACTTTGTTTCCAGGCGCAGCACATATTATTATTCCGGTCATCGGATTCAGGCTTACCCACAACACAATGTATGCACATTTTCCACTCCCTGGGGAGAATTCCAGCCTATCGCCATTTTACAAGCGCCACTTGCTAATCCAACCACATTAACTTTTGCCTCCTACCGGGTACCCATTTAACACCTGGATGGAGAGTGGCAAGTTTAGATCAATGTCTTGCCAAAGGACATTAGTGCCGCGGCGGGACTTGAACTGCGGACCTTGTGATCCACAGTCCGGTAACATATCCACTCAACCATAACACTAAACTAAAGTAGTTGGATTTCTAACCGCTTATTCCCAAGGCAACATAGCGCTGAACTATCTATTATCCAAGGTTATAGCTGAGTTACACACATACGGGTGCACAAGCATTCAAGGAATTCTTGCTACCTAGTACCGGTACTCATTTACTTCCCTCGGGTGGAAAGTGGCAAATGTAGGACAATGTCTTGTAAAAGAACATTTGTACCTTGGCAGGGATTTGAAACTATATCATTGGACCATGCTGCTCCTGGACTTTAGGAAGCATGGAAAACCAGATTGAAGTCCTATCCTCTGAGGGGTATTGTTTAACATTATAGGACAGCATCTGTTTTTAAAACCCGTCTGCACTGGTTTGGCCAGGGGGATTGGACCTCCCTGCAAGGTCACTGACAGGTGGTTATCTCATCAAATCAGCTCGCAATTAACATAAGAAAAAGGGGATCATGGGTGACCAACAGGCACTGATTATGCATTGTTTGCTACATGTATATAGAGGGCGCAAGTAGCTATAAGTAGTCACTATGAACATGACGGACAAAGAAAGAAGACAAAATATACAGTTCCTCATTCTACCCTCAACAATTGCTGTGGTAGACAAAGGAACATCCCTTCACTGCTATTATGTAAAAATGTGTAGAACAGGTGAATATGCATGTGACACCTGTTCTACACATTTTACATAATAGCAGTGAAGGGATGTTCCTTTGTCTACCACAGCAATTTTTGAGGGTAGAATGAGGAACTGTATATTTTTTCCTCTTTCTTTGTCCATCATATTCATAGTGAGTGCAGTGGGGCCTTAAGGCCTGAAAAAACCTTCAACTTCAAGATGCACTTACAGACTGACATCCTGGGCCTGCTTTGTCTGTCCTCTCGTTTTCCTGACTTTGTGGAGCAGCTCTTCAAGGTTCATGAGTCCTCCGTTGCGATGCTGCGTCGCCAGGCAAACCTCAATGATCTGAACGCCAATTTCATAGTAGAAATCTCCAACTCCTAACATCTCTGACCAGAACCCTTTCCCAGCTGTTGAGAGTAGAAACAAAATTATAATTAAGACGACTAGATCGCTAACAACGACAAGCAAAAGAAAAGCAAGTACAAACAAAAATTGGGCAACTTTGTTGAAAACTTTCTGTTGCAAGGTGTAGCCACATTTCATTGTCGATATCCCGTAGTAGAAATTTTTAAATCCTAGCATCTCTAACCAAAAGTCTTTCCCAGAAAAGAAGACAAAATATCAATAAAATATGACCAATATCAACGGATAAGGCTAAGCACCCCTAAAACAATGGAAATTGACATTTGTGCTATATTTGAGACAGTTTGTCAAAAATGTAGCTGTCAGTTACAAGGTCTAGCAAAATTTCGTATTCACTATATCAATGTAGAAATACATTTCTAAAATCTCTAACCAAGCACAAGAAAAAATATAGGAAACTTATAAATTTGTTTATCTTTCAAGGCAAAGTTTGTTACTTATTTCTTTCTCATATTTTCTCTGCTTTTATTAAAACCAAGATAACCCCCTAGGTGGACTTCCCCTTTAACCACTCACATGCTAATGGATCTACTCCAATGGTGGCACACATGTCCTGAAACTGCATCCTGAACTCTGGGTTCTTCTTGATCTCTGACTTATGGTTGGCAGCAAACTCTTCAAGGTTGGTCCTGAAGACCTCCAGCTGCCGACTCATCTGATTCAACTGATCCTCCGCAATCTCAGATCCTTTGTCCTTGTACTTGGCCTAGGCGTGATAGTTACAAACAAATAGACATTGAGACTGGTGCAGTAAAAGCTTATTTGAAATACATTTGAAATACATTCAGGTTGGTCCTGAACACCTCCAGCTGACGACTCATCTGATTCCACTGATCCTCAGCAATCTCTGATCCTTTGTCCTTGTACTTGGCCTAGTTTCAAAGGTCACACAAACAAAATAAAGATTGACACTGGTGTAGTACAAGCTCATTCGAAATACATTTGAAATAGATTTTATTTGACTTATGGTTGGCAGCAAACTCTTCAAGGTTGGTCCTGAAGACCTCCAGCTGTTGACTCATTTGATTCAAATCACCTATTTTTCCCCGACGTCCGCACACCGGTGACTTAAGCTCACGCACGCCCGCTATTCCCCACTCCTGACGACGGATAGTCAACCTGTTCTAAACGTCGAGCCACTCATCCTCTCCAAGCGCTATAGTTCTCCTGAGAACTATATGCTAAGAAAGATAACAAACAGTCCTTTTCAGGACTACACTCCTCCAAGAAAGATTACCGAGTCAGAGTCCTTTTCAGGACTCCTCAAACCTCTCTCTCTCTCTCACACACATGGTGCAACCGCAAACCTACTGTATACATTTTATTTGTTAACTAAATTATTCATACCCTTACCAAGTTTTGTAATTTTGTAAGTACTGTAGGTGAGTAATTGATTTCTTCCAATTCATGTTCTTAAGAATGTGACATATTGAAGCTTACCGGTATATCTAAAAGTATTTGACAAAGTACCTAATTCAACCAGTCCATCTTTCATTCTTGAGTTATGAAAAACACAAAACACATCAAATTTACAAGGGATATGAATAATTTAGTTGTTAACTGTAAGCTTGAATACCATGTAGCTGCTCATGCTAGATTTGGCTTTAATAGATTTTGTGTTTTAGCAGGATTGGTCCAAGGTAGTTCATATACATGACAAGAGATCATTACCTAAAATGTCATATTCAACTTGAAAACCCAAAATTTCTGCCAGAGTCAAACCTTCTATTTGTTAAGCTTGCTATCTCAAAAAAAATGATAACATTTCGAAAATTAGATATCACCAATGAAAAGAGTAACACAAAATTACCAACAGATGAAATTTTCTTTGGGATTGGGTGTAAAATTATGAAAATATTGACAAAAGATCAGCAAATTTTGCAGTCTGTTCCGAAAAATACTTAACTTACCGATAAAGGTCTGGAAATGTTCATTTTAATTTAAGAGCAGATAGACCCTATCCTCAAAATTGTAAACAAAAAGTGGTGCCAGCTGATTGTATCTTGCCTTGCAAATTATGAAATTTTTATCGCATTTTTTTGATAAATCAGCTGTAGACCTAACTAGCCTTATTGCGCGAAGTAAGGTCTAAATGTTTTTATGACTTTTTTTGTTGCAGCGCACACGCCGATCCGACATCAAATTTTTAGATCGCGATATCTCTGGAAGCCGTTTAGTATACTTTGCCGTCCATCTGGTAATAGAAATAATTGAAATAAATAAATTTATATAGAATATAAGAAATCATAGATCGAATATCACATTCTCTAATACCGGTACACAAAATCTCTGCGAACTTTGGTCACCCATTCAATATTCATACTTTACGTGGAAACTGACTAGTCTACCCCCACACCAATAAGAGTATGTCGGACCACAGTTAAACAACTGAATGGCAGAGTCCATAACTTTTAACACCGTTTATCCTGATGTTTAACTGTTTACTTTACAAAATTGAAATAAAATATCTTACCTGAGCAAGTTTATGTTTGTTGATTTTCCCGAGACCTGCCGCTCGCCGCATGATGAAGCCGAAACAATGTCAATTAATTAGATAAAAAATAGGGAAGTTTCCTACATTGTCACTGTTCCAGCTTGTGATGGCGCTCTTCAAAATTTTTTACAAAGAGATTCGATCATACACAGTATGTCCTCCGTAGGAGGACTAGAGGGCCAACTAAAATCGTGACCTTTGACATTCCATAGGTTTTGCATTGGATGCATTATGGGGGTTTTGTCCGATTTGAACGACGGTTTTGGAGGGTCAATGAATATTCATGAGCAATGACGTAAAAAATACGCCAACTACTGTTTGTTGATTGGCCATCGACAAAATGTTTTATGTATTAGGTCATGCATAAAACATTTTTTGCATTCCCAGAATTCCCTACGATTTGACCACGAAAATGGCGGTTGTATGAACTGCAACTTTCAAGTTATTCAATTACGAACAATGAAACATTTTTCTTTTAAGTGAATTTCTATTATAATAGAAGTTTGTCAAGTACATCTCAGTGAAGCAGAAAATCTTCAGGCGAACATTGACATCGAAGTGATACCCTATGATATCAAGAAAAGTAAGTAAAGATCCATTTTGTGTGAAGGTCTCTGAAATGATTGTGATGTGTTCGTCATTGCAGTGAGCCCAACTAACAATTGGACGTTTTCTGAACGTTCTAAAAACGTTCCAAGTTGGTTTTTGGACGTTTTGTGAAAACGTTTTTTGGACGTCAAAATGTGGTAGGTTTCCGACGTATTTAAAACGTTTTATTGGACGTTTTAAAAACGTGTTTTAAACGTTAAAAGAACCAAAAAAAAACCTTTAAAAACCTTTCAGACATTCGAAAAGTCCAAAAACCTTTTGAAAACGTTCTAAATATATTGTTGACGTTGTTAAAAACGTTTGGAACGTTCTTAAAACGTTTTTAAAACGTTAAAATGCACTACAAACGTTTTAAGAACGTCTAGAAAACCTCTTAAAACACGTCTGGAACGTTTATAAAACGTTTTCTAAACGTCCAAATGTTCTACAAACGTTTTAAGAACGTCTAGAAAACCTTTTAAAACACGTCTGGAACGTTTATAAAACGTTTTCTAAACGTCCAAATGTTCTACAAACGTTTAAAAAACCTTTTAAAACACGTCTGGAACGTTTATAGAACGTTTTCTAAACGTCCAAATGGTCTACAAACGTTTTAAGAACGTTTAAAAAACCTTTTAAAACACGTCTAAAACGTTCATAAAACGTTTTAGGAGATTGTTCAGAAAACCTTTATAGAATGTCTGAAAATGTCTCGGGCGTTGAAAGAATGCGCAACAAACATTTAAGAACGTCCTGCAAAAGTGTTAAGAATGTTCAACAAATACAAATGGTATATGAAATAAATACTGGGTCACACATTTGATCGATTTCAGGATTTTATTATCAAACATAAATAAATGTTCAAAGACTTGGTAATAATAGTACATGTATTTCAAGGTTACTTATAAAAAGATACAATGTTCTCTGTAGGTTTCCGTGGTGATAAAGTATTCACAACTGAAAGTTTTCATAACACCATGTGGTATACGAACATCCAATAGACGTCTATTTCAGGCTGGTGATAGACAAGTGATATCACAAGGAGAAAATCTAGAGAAATACGGTTGAAAAATTGGCGTAAAATAGACTTAAATAAGATTATAAACAGCCAACAGAAATTTGGTTGGGATGGTCCATTTGAAACCACAGATACAATGGTTATTTACAAGAAAAAATGTACAAGATGACGATATGTCATTATAGTAAGTGGCAAGTATGAATACTCAATATTACCAATCTATTAATAAAAAAGGCAAGTCTATGAATATATCTAGTGTAAAAAAATTGGCAGCACACATATTGCATTTTTGGTTACAGCATACTCAACAAAAGTAACTTGAGTGATTTATAGAACCCGTAATTTCTTTGATTCCTGAAAAGATGTTGTTAATTCGTACCGAAAACATGTACCAACTAAATGACAAAAAAAACTGGGCATAATTGGTGTGATTGACCTCTGGTAAAACCTTAACGAGAACTGTATAGTATTACCATTTACTATATTGTCCTTTTGATCCCCAACAGATGTTGTAGTCAGGTCCAGATTTGTGCTATAAACGAGTTTTATCAGAAGCCAGCATTAGAACTTTCATCTTCCATGAAATACAAAATCCATCATATAACATAGTAACAATCAACACATAATTATTTACATTAATGAGATACAATTTGAAGATATGTCATATAACTGGCAAGTATGAAAACTTAAATTTACCAATCTATACATAGGAAAGGCAAGACTATAAATATATCTAGTGTCATGAATTTGGCAGCACACGCATAGCATTTTTGGTTACAGCATACTCAACAAAAGTAACTCAAGTGATTTACGGAACCCGTAATTTCCTCTTTGATTCTGAAATATGTTGTTAATTTGTACTGAAAACATGTACCAACTAAATGACAAAGAAAACTTGGCATAATTGGTGTGATTGACCTCTGGTAAAACCTTAACGAGAACTGTTTAGTTTTACATTTACTATATCGTCCTCTTGATCCCACACAGATTTTGTAGTCGGGTCCAGATTTGTGCTATAAACGAGTTTTATCAGAAGCCAGCATTAGAACTTTCATCTTCCATGAAAAACAAATACATCATAATCAACACATAGTTATTTACATTAATGAGATACAAGTTGAAAATATGTCATATAACTGGCAAGTATGAAAACTCAAATCTACCGGGCTATTTAGAGAAAAGGCAAGACTATAAATATATCTAGTGTTAAGAATTTGGCAGCACATATGTAGCATTTTTGGTTACAGCACACTCAACAAAAGTAACTTGAGTGATTTATAGAACCTGTAATTTCCTCTTTGATTCCTGAAAGATGTTGTTAATTCATACTGAAAACATGTACCAACTAAATGACAAAGAAAACTGGCATAATTGGTGTGATTGACCTCTGGTAAACCTTTATGAGAACTGTATATGTCTCAAATGCCATTTAATATATTGTCCTTTTGATCCACCAAAGATTTTGTAGTTAGGTCCAAATTTGTTCTATAAATGAGTTTTATCAGAAGCCAGTATGTAACTACATAGCGAATCGAGAACAGATGTCATCAGCGTTTTATCCTTTTTAATTCTCCATGACACCCTCCTCCTCGTCTTCAGTGGCATCTGCAACAGCAGCAACATCTTTGGCAACATCTTCGGCAGCGACAGCTGTAACTCTAGCCCCATCGTTATCAGGTTTCTGCAAATCAGAGCAAACAACCTTTATTTATAAATTAAATGTTCATTTCAACTAAACCATAAAAAAACTAGGGGCATGATGTTCCCCCTCCCTAAAAACAGCGCCTATACAAGCTCATTGGTGACAAACTGGCATAATGTAAATTATGAACCAAAATTATATCTGAAGAGGCTGCACATAAGTAAATATTATTGCCTGTTCACAAAATATTAAGTCTCGAGACCAATGCCTAAAAACTGACGTCTGGATAAGCTAGGGTGGCAGTGAGGTGAATCCGGCCACCCCTATCAACAAGGGCAAAACTGGACTTATGATGTGCTTCATGTACAATATTGTTTTACAGATATTGGGTCTATCCCTTTAAAAGGGAACATACACGTAACACCAGAATTTTCACTCATTCAATCAAAAGATAACTTTGAAATACACATTTTTTTAATGTCCAAACAAAAATGGTCAAAAAAGGCTGAATGCCCTTTGAAATAGTAAATTGATCTGATATTCTCTTGCAACATATTTTTGTATTTTGATAGAAATCCACATAATATAAAGAGAAAAAAATAAAAAATAAAAAATAAAAACACAAACAAAAGTAAAAGGAATTTACCTTCCATTTCTTTCCTCCTGGAAATGGGGTTCGCTTGAGAAAGTCCCCTACGACTTCTTCAATCTCCATCTCTTTGGCGCCCTGGTCGGTCTTCATGCAGGCTCCTGAAAGACGTAAGTGCAGACGCCATGGATCATTATATTAAAGTTATTTTTGATGACACATTAAAATAAGACGATACAGATTACACACCTTAAATGACAAATGGGTCATTCCATGGCAATTCGGACAATCAATATCATTACACTCCTCTCAAATGTATTAGGGGAAAATGGTATGTCGGTTCCCATGTTATGGCCCACCCCTTTTTTTTGTTTTGCAAAAATGGGCATTTTTTGTATGAAGAAATACATGGATACACATCTGCACACTCTCACATAAGTAATTCCTTGTTCAGATGGGCATAAAACATAACTACTCCTTAGAGGCCAAATTCAACAGCTACCTTACAAGCAGAAAACAATGCTATTATGCGACTTCAAAGGCAGCAAGGTTGCTAGAGACCATCAATGTCCAATTGATCACCAATCATTGTAACTCATCGGGTGAATCCAGAAACATATAAAATAAAATTGAAATTGGCTAATCATATACTAATTGATTACTTACTGACAATGACGGGAACAAATCTTGTTGACTTCAGACCACGCTTCCCCTTCCTCCCATTCACGTTGAAATCTGACCAAAGATTATTTGACCCCAGC